>BLKR01010251.1:0-63321 GCA_011170035.1 Teleogryllus occipitalis
GGACGTGGCGGAGAGGGGCGTGGCGGGGCGTGGCGGGGCGTGGCGGGGCATGGCGTGGCGGGATAGAATGGCCATTGGTGCCTAATGCGGTTGCTGATCGCGCGTTAGGGGGTGGGGGCAAGGGCGAGTGAGATAATCGGGTGGCACTCAGGCCGCGAACTCGCCTCCTCGTTCCCCCTCCCCCCTCCCCTTCCCCCATTCCCGGCGAACGGAGTGGCTGTCATTGACGCTTAATCATCGCGATTCCATGCCTTGTGTTCCAGGTGGTGTTTGATCAGCGAGACCCTGCGAAGTTCGGGATCATCACTACCTAGGAATTATCTCTCCTGAGGTGAGTTGACATATTGATGATTCTATTGGTATGTTCTATTGTAAAGAATGCAATTAATAAATTATGAAATTAGCAAGGAATTATCGAATATTGCAACACAATTTTGATTCATATGTGGAAGTAAAAATCTTAAACTGACTAATCCTTTCGTTACCTTTGACTCAATAATCCATTGATAGTGCATGTTTTAACATATCAATTGTAATTGAGAAAGCTCACTGTGATCGTCATCTATATTATTACTTTAATACTAATTTCTGTAATAAACGTTTAAATCTGGGAAGCTCTGTCAAAAACGTATATTTTTTCGTATTTAAATGCAAGCTTTTTAAGTAAGATTAATAAGTTAGCGATTCAGATGCTCTGAAACTTTATACGAAATTGAAATATCAGACCACATAAGTTCCCACCTGTTCAAAAGAATCACCTAATGTACACATTATACCTGTCTACGCATTTAAAAATTGTAACCTGATTATTCGCTGAAACAAACTTCGCACAATCGCAGGAAATTAAATATGAAATACCACGCAGATTCAAATTTCGGATTCCCTCGTTCGCACGAATTCCCTTTCTATCGATTTTTGTTTTCGTTTCCCAATTTCACGTAGTCAATTCGTGAACGGAGGCGATTTAAAGAACAATTACTCTCTACATCACAATTATGTGTATCGTACACAGTATTGCACTAACACATTTGAACTAATATACTCAGGGAGTGATTATAAGCCTTCACAATTGGGAGTTGTCATTTCGGCCATCCAGAGCCGAGCTTTTGTCGCAAGGATTATTCCACACGCCATAGAGCGAAATTATACACAAATAAAAAGGAAACTAAATAATAGTTTTATATATTGATCACGAACACCAAAACCACTAACCTGAGAGACCAAATCGAGAGCCATTGTCGTGTCCATCGGTGTAATGTTCAAAGGTCATTTTGTTGTGTGACTAACACCCCAGAGCACGCCTGCTCTGTTCTCCACTGGGCCACTTGCCCAGCACTGCTAGTTTCCGCCGCCGCTCCGAGAACAAGGTGTAGGGGCTCCGCTGCCCTCCGCCTCACTGACTCGTAACCGTTTTAGCTCGCCACCCGATTTCGCAGCGCTGCCTAACGGCATCCACCTGCTTCACTACACAGCGGACTTCGATTGTACGCCTGAATTGCACTCTTTTTAAAATGCCGATTCTAAAAATAGTATAGATGAATCTTCTATTTACTTATTCATAATTCCGGATGCGTCAACTAATGATGTCATTATCCCGTAAGTGTAGTACATGTTTTTTTCATTGGGGAAGAGGCGGTGATATTCTTCCACTGGATGGCGAGATCCGGCGCTGACCTACCGTTGACTAGCGGGGTTTTTCCCCCAACCAGGTATCTCCCACACGTGGGGCACCGCCCCAGCTAGGACAAGTTCTATGTTCTAGTGTAAGTGTGTGCGCGTGTGTGTGTGTGTGGTGAGGATTGGATAAGGAAGAGGAAGGAAACATCCGTGGCCCGTTTGTTTGGGAACTGCTCCGGCATTCGCCTGGTGTTGATCGGAGAAACTACAGAAAACTACCCATCAGAACAGCCGGCCGCCAGAATTCTCCTCCAGACAGCGACTGAATTCGACCTAGCTGAAAAGGTAGTGTCGAAAATCCTGCCGCCGTCGGGAATGGAACCTAGGACCTCCCGGTCAGAGTCGCTGCTGTGACATCAGTTGACGCACTGAGCCGCCGCTCCCAGTGATGAAATTTCATCGTGTTTACATAGTCGTAAGGGTTCGCCATTTTGGCAAAGTTGGATTTTTTCGATCTCCCCAAACATTATTTTTAAAATTGAAAAAAATGGGTCATAAATTTTCAAAGTATTAACGCTATGGCACAGGCGCCAGTAGTAACTCGAGTACACGCGGTGAACTCTCAGATGCATTATTTGAATGTTTGCTTTTCTTGCTTCACAAACTGACTATTGGATAATTTAAGTTCAAACACACTAAACATGTTTACTAATATTGAAATTTTTAAACTTTATTCAACATTGCTGTTTATTAGAGTTTTAAAATTACAATGTAATTAAACGTGTAAGAAGAATCATTAAGAATGTATAAGAATGTTACGGGTCCGGAAAATGCTGTGGTGGACAAGGTTTGATTGAGTCTTTTCGGGTGACAACAGCATTCAATCTTTTGGCATGAACAGGAAACTGTGACGTCCAAGAACAATCACATAGAGGTTCTGAGAAATACAGTGTTCTGAAACGCGTCTATGACGCTCTATCAACGGAAGATGACGCTCGGTCTCTCAATGATGCTCATTATTAACCCGATAAAATATTCTTAACTGTAGTGCAAACTCTTTTATGTATAAATACACCAATACAATAATCGGTGGCGTAGTTAGGTTGGTGCAACTGGTACGCGGCGCCAGGGCTCTCGAAGTCAGGACCTCCAATGAGGGCACTCGCCGACATCCAATATAGATGGCAATGGAGGTCCCTTTTGAACCCTGTGCATCACGGCTCCCTAGACGTTGCTACGTCTCGGCCAGTATTTGTTTGTACGAAAAGAAAAAAATCCAAAAATCTGTGCATACTGTAAAACACCTTCAAATTCGTGGTGACACAGGATAGTATTGTTTGATTTCTCTCAAAATTTATTTTCATTGGTTCACATTTTAAATATATTGACTGAGAAAATAAAAATAAAATGCTAAATTTTGAGAAAATTTCGAAAAAACTTAATAGACATTATATTGGGAGTGAACGAGCATTTTGGACCGCTTATTCATTCAAATGATGTGTGTTGGCATTGCAACCGGATGTGGGCATTGCACAGCCATTGAGGAAGGAAGCGACTTTTGAACGGGTGTTCCTTTTCTTATGAAACAGCGCGGTGACTGAGAGTTTGAAGGCGAGAAAAGACCAGTTCAAAGACACTCCAATGGTAGTGAGTAGCCCAGCATCACACCGATTCCACGGTTGCACGCGTTGAATAGTTTGAATTCTTCACTCCCAGATATTAAAGTTTTTACTACCTCTCCACCTCCTCCATTCTTCCTCGACATCGCGATTTCTTTAGGTTGCTCTCTGTTTTCAGGTTCACTCCTTCTACTTTTCTGTCGCGCGTTGACGGGTCCGCGGATGTCACTGGTTGAAAAATAAACCAGACAGGTCTGTATAAGCCTTGTCTGAGGAAGGACGAACCACGCTGTCTGACATAAGGTCAACAGAGAAGGGAATTGTCACAATTTTATCTTTGCAACTAGCAGCCATTGCTCATCATTGTAGTTTCACGGAGATTTTCACAAAACTCTGTTCTCTTATCGTGTAAATACTTATTGACGTTAGTATCTAGAGGCTTTACTACCAACAGTAATTGCTTACGGGGACAATTTCAGAAGTTAATAGTACCTATTTCATGCACGCAGGTGCTTTTTGTTCGAGGATACTCCATTGTTTTAATATCTCTTTTTATTTTATGTTGGTGTTTAGATTATTAATATTAAAACATGGAAATAGGTCACCTGCATTTGGACGCATACCGACTGAACCCAGTCGCCTTCGTTAGCACCGGAGAGGCCGAACCAGTCTAGGCCCTTTCAAGTGCAAAGTGTTGTTCTGTCTTTTCTGTGACTGCGTAAACTAGTATTCTCAAACTATTCTGTGTTTTTGTTGTGACAAGTGTTCATGTGTACTAAAGTGTCATAAATCTTGTAGTTAAAATAACTACAGGCCCGACTTCATGCGCTGGCGTAGGTCAGTGCATATCGGAATCTCTCCACATATTGAATTTTGACACCCAAAATGAGCTTATGTCGGCTCATCTACTGCAATCATCATTTGGTCATCAACAAATTTATCAGCAAAACATGGAGTCTGAAAACATGGATTCCCACGCAATTGGCCAACACCACGTCTCACCAGGTGCAGAATTCTACCTTCAAAGTGGAACGTCCTCCAACGGAAATATTAACTCCGATTTAACTGTAAGTGACGGTACATCAACTTCTCAGGCAAGTACTTTCACAAATACTTCTGTACCTGTAGCTCCATCGTCCAAGAGACCGCGTAGTAACAGTGACCCAAATGCGCCAGCGAAGAAAATCAGTCAAGATCAAAGTGTAGAATATTCAGTCCCCATTCGCAATAGTTTCAGCCCTTTACAAAATCTCCAAGACTCTGAGGAAATCAATCCGATCCCCTCAGTGTTTGTGTATAACATTGATAATCTCAGAGAAATTCACGATCTCTTAAAAAGTACCCTAAAAAGTGAATTTTCTATCGAGTTAAAATTTGGCAAGGTTAAAATTCAAACGGAAAATAGCGAAGACTACAGACTGTTAGTGAACATGCTAAATACAAACAACAAATGCTTTCATACCTATGCTGACCCATTATCAAAAAAATTATCTATTGTAATAAAGGATGTTCATCAATCCTTTACTGAAGATCAAATTCTCGCAGAACTTACATCGAAAAACTTTCAAGTTGTGAAAGTGAATAGACTTCATAATAAAGAAAATCAGCCAATTCCTGTCGTTTCTGTGATAATCGAGAAAGAAAATAGATGGCAAGATATATTCAAATTAGATAGACTGTGCCATACAGTTGTTCGTGTCGAACAGCAAAACGTCTCCCAGGGCCAGTTCAATGCTCAAGATGTCAAGTCTATAATCATACAAAAAACTATTGCAATAGAAAAATTCACTATGCTATTTGTACGGGCAATCATTTCACTAAAGATTGTAGGGAACCGAGCAACTTTATATCACGTTGCAGTAACTGCAAAGTGAAAGGACACAGGGCAAATGTAAGATCGAATGTTTGTTCATACTAACTCTGAAAGTGTATGCGTGACCGCATCTTTAAAAGCGATTTGTCTTTATAAACAAAAGGAAAATAAAATATTAGTATTAGGTAGATTATTAATATGAATTAAAGAAATTCAAATGCAACTAGAAATGAAATGAAATTTGAATAATACTTTAGTGGTATTCTCATGGTACTCTAACTGATAGTTTATTATTAATTGGTGATTTTAAATCGATTTTGCAGTAAGAGCGCCGAAAAATTTCGAATTGCAGTTTTTCTTTATAGTTACTCCTCTAACTTTGCTGAACTGTGGAAATAAATAAAGAAAAACCAAGAGTAAACAAAAAACCACGTAAAAATATCCGAAATTACCATTGTAGTATGATGTTTTGTGAAATATTAATCAACAACTTACGTATACTCTTATATTATATCATTGGTTGAAAAAGACAATATAAATCATAGCAATTTCATGCACACATTTATGCATGTTAATTGTCTGTACAACATCCTGGCGATGAAAAAAGTTATACAAATACTAATTTGAATTTATTGGAAGTTAAATGCAGATCAGTACCTAGGTTAAATATATTCCACATACTGTTGTGTAATTAAGTAGCATACATACAATAAAGTTTGAAGATATAATCAATAAATAATCTAAAAAAACGCTTCATTTTTGTAGAGATAACAAATTATTTTATTTAAACAAACATCACTAGCATCTCGACGCAGAAAATAATTACTTTTCTTGATTAAGTTTCACTGCAAACATACGGGTGAGAATAATATTATATTTCGAAATATTGTCTCACAAGCAGTTTCTACAGCGCTCACAATTTCGAAGTTTTTATAAATTTAATTATGAAGTAATATCTGCTGGCAATCGTAAAGCCATTTCTGCACATTTCGGAATCCGGCCTCATTTTCGTGTCAGCTACGCAGGCACTCCGGCGGTTGTTTCCTTTCTCTATGCTCCGAGACGACTGTTCTTTCTCTTTCATTGATTTGTCAAACAAACTTTATATTTCTGCAATTATTTAATTGCGCAAGTTAATTAAAACTCCGAAATGGAGAGAACATTCGGAGGTATTGAGAAAAGTTCTGTAAAACGTCGCAGAAGGGAGACGAAATGAAAACACTTTGGAAATTTTAATTATTTGCAACGGCGATGAATCAATATCGAGAAATTCATTTATTCCTTTTACGGTCACTGCTCGTCGAAAGCTATGACTGCTGCTTACAATGTTTTCAAAAATAAGATATTCGAGGAACGGAATGTTTTGATCGCATCCTGAATTCGGGAAAGTTTGGGAGGGTAGCCAGAGAAGGATGAAAAAATATGAAAGAATATTGAAAGCTTGAAAATAGGATGTATTATAAGTTAATGAAAATTTGTGTATAACTTTAGAATGGTTGATGAAAATACGCTTCGATTAATTTTTCATATTCTTGAAATGGTATTATTTCTGCATTGTATCTTTAACTATTTTCTATTAACTATATTCTGATATCGATTCATGTTCTACTACAGGTCACTAAATGAGAGATGGAATGGATTAATTATTATCACTATTTTGTGTATATTTTCTTTCACATTTGACACTTTGATACTATTTTAATCATATCATTTTTTTACAATTACTCCTGTAATTCCTTCATGGTCCTTTTTACGCCTACAGGTGCTTCATGGTCATTTGGTTTCCGTTAATCTTTCAAATATTATTGAAGAAGATTAAGTAACATTGCATGATCATTGGATGATTTATGGTAATACAATTTTTGATTGTAATATTGGACAATTTTCATTTAGTTAAATGATGTTTAAACTGTCAAAAGAATCGACTGTTACGGCCGGATATGTGTTCGCTAATGACCTAGATGTTGATGCGACCGTAAATAACCAATTAAAAAAGGTAAAAATACAATAACTAATTTGTTTCGCATTCAAAACTTTAATGGCTCATTTACCGCGTTCACGGAATATTTTAGTTTCATGAATTTGACTGGCAAAGTACTTAACAATGTACCTGTATTCTACCAACATACTAAACGAACTACCTTTTGTTATTTCCACTCAAAACTGCATTTTCTTTGAATTTCCTTGTAATTCAAAGTCTGTGTGAAAAACATAAATTTAAATCTGAAAGTTTCAATATTATTAAATACTCACACTTAAAATTCTAAACGGTGCATTTTAAAATTCAACTTAACGTTCAATCGAAACTAAAATTATAAATTTTAATTACTTAGTTGAACATTTAAAATTGTTATAATTTCAATTTTGCTTTAATTAATTACTGAATTATGGTAATCTTAATTACGAGACTTGAATTCGCTGTTAAAGAGAGGTCAATTAATACAATAGTTATTATACTTAGCATATTTTTTATTTACATCAATGTATGTACACATCTTGTAGCAAAACTAAAATTCTGAATAATTTAAAGCAGTGCACTACTTTTCTTCTGAATAGTATTCTTGCGTTTATTTACACAGTATATTTTGATATTTAACACAATGTTTTTAGCACCATATTGTTCGGCAAATTATTTTGTTCAGAAACTTGAAAATTAACAAAGTACCTTGTGAAGTAAAATGGGATAACTGTCTCATTTAGTTAATCTCTTTCTTTGCTGATCAATAGCATTTCTATTCCCTTTCCCACAAAAATGTACTTGAATATATCACAGAATTATAGGAATTAAAATGAATGACTTTAATAAATTTCTAGATAAATCAAGTACGTCTTGAATAGGCAAATATCAGAAAACGATTGCGAATGACAAGTAGAATGTCTTCTCTCGGTATTAAGTGCACTCTCCATAGAATGTATTTCACATTTGAATCTTGCAGCCATCAGTGATTTTTCCCTGCGAAAATTTCACTAAACCATGGACAGAATTTAAGAAGAATTCTTGAAAATGTAACAAGTCTTCCCGGTTCCTTCGCAAGACTTCTCCGCTTTCCCCCTCGGCTCTTCAACAGCCTGTAAATTTCGGGATTTGTCGCGTAGTCCAACGCCGACAGACACCGCGAGTCTTCCGCATTCACATCCGATCGGTGGTCCAAAAGCAGTCGACACACGCCTTCGTGACCGCTTTTGGAGGCCGCGTGCAGCGGCGTCATCCCGCAGCAGTTGGCAGCCTTGATGTCGGCTCCGTTCTCCAGCAGCAGCGAGCAAATCTCCTCGTGCCCGAAGGACGCGGCGGAGAGCAGCGTGCTGGTTTCGTGCAGGTCCTTGAGCCTCGCGTTGGCTCCCTGCAAGAGCAGCAGGCTGCACACGGCCTTGTGGTTTCCGGCGGCCGCCAGTTGAAGGGCGGACCGACCTTGCCCGTCGCGGGCGTTCACGTCGGCCTGGTAGGTCAGCAGCACGTGGCAGATCCCCTCGTGGCCGTTCCGCGCCGCGCCGTGCAGCGCGGTCCGTCCGCGGGCGTCTCTCGACAGCACGTCCGCCCCGTACTCCAGCAGCATGCGGCAGACCGTCTCGTGCCCCGCGGCGGCCGCCGCCGCCAAAGCCGTGCGCCCGCGCGCGTTCTTCACGTTGGGGTCGGCGCCTTGCTGCAGCAGCAGGCAGCACAGCGCTTCGTGGCCGCCCTCGGCGGCGCACAGCAACGCGCTGGTCCCGCTCGCGTCCACGCAGCACACGTCCGCCCCGTGCTCGATGAGCAGGCGCGAGATCCACAGCAGGCCCGCGCCCGCCGCCGCGTGCAGCGGCGCGCCGTGGCGCACGCTCCGCGCCCGCACGTCGGCCCCGCGCTCGATCAGCAGCCGGCACACGTTCTCCTGGGCCAGCGCCACCGCCAGGTGCAGCGCGGTGCAGCCGTCGGCGTCCGGCCGGCGCACGTCCGCCCCCAGGTCCACCACGAACCTCACGTCGTCACTCTTGGCGAGCACGGCTTCGTGTAGCACGGTGCGCTGGGTGGCGTCGCACGCGTTCACGTCGGGCTTGTACCGGAAGAGGGTGCGCGTCATGTACACGTTGTTGGCCCGGACGGCCGCCAGGAGGGCGGTGGCGCCGGCGGCGTCCCGCGCGTCCAGCTGCGCGCCGAACTCCAGCAGCAGCCTGCACACGCGCAGCGCGTCCTGGCCGCTGCGCGCGCAGCGGTGCAGTGGCGTGCGCCCGTCCGCGTCCCGCGCGTTCACGTCGGCGTCGCGGCCCAGCAGCAGCCGGCAGATGGCCTCGTCGCCGCCCTCCACCGCCGCGTGAAGGGGCGTGGTCCCGCACGCGTCGCCCAGGCCCACGTTGGCGCCGCGGGACAGCAGGTGGCGGCACGCCGCCTCGTTGCCGAACCGCGCCGCCGCGAGGAGCGCTGTCGTGCCTTCGGTGGTCTGGGCGTCCACCTCCGCGTTGTGCTCCAGGAGAGGCTCCCACAGCCCGGACATCTGAGATTCGATGACCGACTGGTACAGCGGTGTCCTCCCCAGGCAGTCCCCGACGTTCGGGTCGGCGTCGAAGGCCAGCAGCTGCCGGCAGAGGGAGGAGTGCCCGCATCGCACCGCCTTGTGCAGGGCGGTTTCCCCGCCGGCGTCCACTTCGTTCAGATGCGCTCCGTGCCGCAGGAGCAGGCGCGTGAAGTCCTCGTTCCCGGAGAAGGCGGTGATGTGCAGCGCCGTCATCCCGGACGCGGTCTTGCGGTGCATGTCCACCCCCGAGGTCATGAGGATCTCGGCCACGTGCACGCTGCCGGCCAGCGCGGCCTCCTCCCACATCTCCGCGGGCGGTTCGGGCGGGCGGCGGTTCCACGGTGGCGGGCAGCGGCGCGCGGGGTGCGTGAGCACGCCCATGATGCGCACCATGTCCCCGGCGACGAGGTCGGCGTACGTGACGTCACCCGCGGCGAACGCCCGCGGGACGGCCGCCAGGTCCCTGGGGTCCGCCCCCGCCTCCAGCAGGCGCTCGGCCGCGCCCAGGCGGAGCGCTTCGTCGGCGTACTGCAGCGGCGTGCGGCGCCGCACGTGGTCGCGCGCGCCGGTCCCCGCGCCGGCCGCCAGCAGCGCTTGCACGGAGGGGGCGTGGCCGTAGGCGGCCGCCAGGTGCAGCGCGCGCCGCCCGCCGCGGTCCACGCCGTCCACTTGATGGCCGTGCGCCAGCGTCGCCTCCACGGCGCCCAGGCGCCCGCTCAGCGCCGCCTCGTGCAGCGCGTGGCCCTCCGCCAGCAGCGCGTCGAAGAAGCCGCGCACGCGTGCGCCGCGGGGCGTGTACAGCACGCGCACGAGGTGCGGCAGCTGCTGGAACCGGTCCGCGCACCACAGCGCTGCGAAGTATTCGCGGAACGTGTGGTGCAGGAACCCCACGTGCCCGGTGGCTCGCTTTCTCAACAAGCCCGCCGCCGGGTCGAATTCCAACGTCTTCAACTCGGAACCGGCCCTCTTGCACTCTTCGTAGAATTCCCCCAAAAGCTTACGATCGCTGAAGCATAAATACGCAGCATGCGATTTGAGTTTGTTGATGAAGTCTTCTTTTTGTAATGTCGATGTTCTCTCGTCCAACTTCCTCTTACGACGAAATGATTTCCGAGCTTCTTGTACAAACTTTCTGTACAACGTCAGTGCACTCATTTTCAGGTCGACGCCCGCCACGCAGTTTCGTAGTAAAGTCGCACGTTCCTCTCCGCTGTAAGCAACAGCCAGCATACGTGTATACAGAGGAACTTCACAAAGCCTACGTCCGTCGTAATCCGTTACTTCGCCGACTATTTCTACGAGCTTCTGCACTCCCTTTTGTAAATTAGCACGATCTATTGTGTTCATGCCTTCGCTCCACTGCGCAAGGAGATACCGTTGCTGGTCCTCCGAAGAGAATGGTTGTAGTGTTGACGGAGAACACTTAAGCACGACCTTGAGAGCAGAATCAGACGATGTCGTGGCGGCGACACACAAGTATTGACCGCGCGATTCTTGAATCAGCGTAAGGATGCGTTGTACTTTTGCCATCTGCGTTGGGCAGATTTCAGCGACGACGTCTACCAATACTGCAATGCTTCCAGATTTCTCTAAACAGTCCTTCAGAAAATGTCTAGTCAACTTGTTTTGCGTGCAGTCTTCATTTTGTGTTGACTTTTCAAGTAAATGCACTACGTCATCGAGTTTGATGTGGCGTGGTAAACTCTCAAGCACCTGTCCTTGATTAATTGTCAAGAGAACTACCCAGTGCGTTTTTCTACCCTGTTTGATTTTGTTCGCCATTCTAATCATGAAAGCCGATTTCCCGATACCAACGTCACCTGCCAGCAAAATAGTCGGATTATTCCAATTTAGAAAATCGTCCATATCATTGTGACTGCATATGTAGGTGTTCTGGCAGTTTAAACTTTGTCTATCGACATACTTCCCTAGCACTTGGCTGTCTCCATACGTGTGCTTCCAGATTATGGTAGATCCTTCGAATGCCAACCAGTGAACATTTTCTCGTAGCTTTTCGGCCAGTCTGTCAGGCGGAGACACTTTGTCCCAAACACACCATTTAGTTTTCCCAATTGAACCCTGCCTAGACATTGTCTTAGAAGTCGTGGGTCGCTCCTCCGTTGTGCCAACCACCATGAGTTCCCGTTCTTCCCACCCGGAGTTCGGAGAACGTAACCGTAGCAAGACACTTTCCGGGAAGCCCGTGAGGAGGAAATAATCACGAGAATCTCGATGGTCGAACACATCCCCACGGAGCTGCGAGCGGTGCTGTAACTTCCGTGGCACGTAGTTTGGATGTTCAGAAGGAAGCTGCGCGCCGAGCGTAACAGGTCGACTTCCTTCTAGTGCCTCGAGAGTCGCTCCCCCCACCACTTCTCTCAAAGACGGCCACGCCCCCTCCAGCTCACCTAGCGACATCTCGTAACCCTGGAACACTACCCGTCGTCGCAGCAGCTGCTCTTGTTGGGTTGCTGATAACTGGTCCAAAGTCCAAGCGTCTTCGTGTTCTTTGTACAACCGCCCATGCTTCCTGAGGAACTTGCGGATTTTCGGGATAAATGAAGACGACACTACCACTAATTTTTGGACTTCATCGATAACACTGAGCAAAAAGTTTAGGATTTTGTCAGAATAATTGTCTAAGTCTACTACTAAAACACTACAGAAATCCGCGCACAGAGGTTCTAAAACTTCATGATGGTACTCATGGAAAGTTGATTCCGAAAGGATAATAAAGCGTCTTGAGTACTTGGAAATATATTTTAAATTTTCTTCCAAAACTTGTCTAATTTTCGAACAACGCACGTGACACGACACACCAGGTACCGTCATGTAAACACATCTGTTCACTCTCAACACTTCAGTCAACTCGCGGCAACTCTTCTCGTGGAAGTCGAACCGTCTGGTGTCTGCGGTGGCCATGATGTCTTCCCTCAACGCCTCGTCGATCTCGTGGCTGCATTCGGAAAGGGCGCGGCCGTCCGCCCGCTGCCACCAGAGGCGCAACGCGGTGTTGAGTCGCTCAATGACAGCCTGCTCCCGTGGCAATGCGCTGCCCACGGCGTCCGCCAGCGCCTTGGTCAGCAGTGGGTCCAGCGCAGACGCCGGCGCTTGCCCGCAGAAGATACGCAACCGTGGCAGAAACTCCTTGCGGAAAATTGTCTTGTCTTCCCCATCCAACAAGCTCCACACCTCCTCGTCTCGTTCTCCAAACGAAAACACTTCTCCCACCCCGGTGGAGAAGACGTCTTCAAACGGAAACAGCAAGGCGGAGGAGGCCTTGGA
The DNA here is from genome assembly GCA_011170035.1 of Teleogryllus occipitalis. Taxonomy (NCBI): domain Eukaryota; kingdom Metazoa; phylum Arthropoda; class Insecta; order Orthoptera; family Gryllidae; genus Teleogryllus; species Teleogryllus occipitalis. Next base: position 12,822 of record BLKR01010251.1, read on the forward strand.
ACTCAGGCGGCCGCGAAACACCTCCCGGGTGGAGAAGATGACGAACCGGCAGTCGTCCAGTAAGGCGCTGCAGATCCGTTTGCGTTTCACAGACCCGCTCTGCGCGGCCTGCATCTGCGCGCGGAGGTTTTTATACTGTTGGTAGCATTTGACGAGGCTGAAGTTGCCGTCTTCGGATCGCAGCTCGCGGACCGTGACTTGCTTGGTGTTGGCGGTGGGTTTGAGTTGGACGAAGTAGGTGAGGCGGCGGCGTCTGCCATCCTCCAGCCACTTGACGGTGAGCGCCATCTCGCTGACCGGGTCGCGCTCCGCGAAGTTGGACGCCAGCTTGAAGCGCAGGTTGAGCTTGGGCCGGCGCCGCCGCTCGGCGCGCAGCCGAGCGCTCACCAGGCCTGCCAACTTGTACTCGAGGTCCGCGCTGATGAGGCGGGAGTTGCACTCGGACGCAGACATGGTTGACCTGGAAAAAGACACGCAGACTTGAATTAATGGAGGTGTAATAATCACAAGATTTATTTTAGAAATGCTTCACATAAAAACTAATCAGGCACTAAATACTGTAAATGAATCGAATGCCCTCACTAATATATACCATAATAGTGTTTTGCAACATCAGAAAAATAAATTACTTTGACCAGTTGACACCATTAGTTCACCCCCCCGCATTTTTTTCAACTACGAAAATATGTTTCCCCGTTAGTACTCCCCCTGCCAGATATAGTTAACTACTATATAGTGACGAATATTGAAGTTGTACATTTTATTGTGGATATGAGTTGTGAATTTGAGTTGAATTCGTATAACTGAAAGGAGTGTTGTGTCCTACATTATAAAATGTTATTCAATTTAACCTTTCTTATTCCAAAATTTGTTAGTTTTATTGTAAATTCAGTTTAGATCGAATATTGGGGCCACAACGTGCCCCGAACGTTGTAAATGAAATTATGTGATTGTTAACAATTTAAATGTCTGCCTAAAATATTGAGGTGCAAGAAAGGAAAAATAAAAACAAAAGAAAAATTTTGTATTAACAATAACATGTAACTAACGATGTTAGTAAGCAATGAATCGTAACCTACCGAGTATAGCTGTCATCTAACAGATCTGGCTGCAAAAGCTAAAGAGAGCAGACCATGAACGATGACAATATTACGGTAGTTTCCTCTCCGATCATAATTAATAAAAAAATGTGCGTAGTACATTTGTATCTTTGTAAATGTGTAGGTTAATTTGATTTTTAGTGTGTAATAACTACAATGAATTCTGCTGTTCTGCAAATCATTCTTATAATATAACTGTCGCCCCCGAGAGGTAGAGAAACGCTCTACTAATATGCTAGGGAATATCCCTCATTTTAATATCTTTTGGGCCATGTCTATATACCTTTTATGTGTTTTGTATTCGGTGTACAGTTCTTAAACTAGAGGTTTTAGGTCATGAGGCCACCCGAATTTACACCGATGTATGCAAATACATCTAAAGGACATCATTAGTTAAATATTCAGCATGCCGCTGACATATATCAAATTAAGATTATTTTATGAAGGCAAAAAAATTAATCAAAAAGTGTGAAAGCCACATCTTGTTCAGTATCCTTACACATATTATTGTTGTTAATTTCAGAAAGATTATGATTGGTCATTAAAAATTATTATAATTTTACAGATGATACAAGTATAACTTTTGGTTACGCATTCATACATTTTATTTTGGAATGTCACATTAAGATAAAAATAATGTTTTCAAAATCTCGTTTTGACAATATATTGTCTTCAGGTGAATCGGCCTAGAATTGAAACAATATGATTAGAAGCAAAAAAATAATTATTGTTTATAAAATAAAACTCAGATAATCATTAATCCATTGTGAATCAATGATAAGGGAAAATACAAGTCAAGGGGTTGCCTTTAACGTCATATCTGCAAATATCTATAAACATATGATATCAAATTGAGTAAGTAAGTAGAGCAAAGTTTAAGCAAATGTGTCGTAACAAAATTGCGTTTATATTTAAAACATTGCAATATAATTTAGATTCAAAATTAAATACGTAGTTAACTATGTTTACGGTACCTAAAATCGAATGACGGCAAAACGTCCGTACAGTCAACAATAGCGCCTAAGCCATTCAGACCATTTTCTCCAAAGTTAATATTCCTCTCGATCGATCTGAACAAACTAGACGCCCTGCCAAATTCTACAGGATATTTTCATTTTTGGGAGTTCTTAAGATGAAGACTCAACAATATTTTGAAAATTGTCTCAATCAAGTTTTTGATTAAACTTTGTTCTTGGATAGCGTAAAGAACTTTTACAAAATGGCTCGGGTCTTATTTTCTTTGAAATCCCTCATTTTTCACTATAGTACTGAAGGGGAAGATTTTTTTCTGAATAAAATCTCTTGTTCAAGAACATCTTGAAATAGGGTCAACAAAGTTTTCGCCTCATTTTGCATGAAATATACGCAATTTTCAAACTATTATTTTCTCCAAAACGTCTCTATATTTTTGCTTTAAATTTTCTCTTCGTATGTAATAAATGAAGATAGAAAAATGCTGCTGGTTTCATTTTCGGCGAACTTTGTAACTTCACAAAAATTGCAAAAAGTCAACATTCCGAAACTGCAATATTGAAGACAGATATTTTTGTCTTCTCGTTATTGGACGGTGTATAGAACGGAGTTTTTTATTGTCAATTTCTGTTGATGTTTTGCCTTTAAATGAAAATGTTGCACCTAATTTGCTATGATTGGTAATATGTTTTACAAATGGGTCATTTGTTAATATGGCTGGTATGCATTTGTTAATGTGGACATAACTTGCGGAATTATAATTTTACTCCATCATTACTGATATGAGAAAGGACGTGCTAATGTATCTCTACTAGTTTCGTGATTATTTCGTACATTTATGGGTGTTTTAGCCGAATTTTGAGACGTTTCTACGGGGGATCGAGAATAAATTAGCCATCTTTCAGGAGTAGATTCGAAAGTATTTTCATCTTACCTGATCTTGTTTAAATTTTAAATGTGTAAATAGGATATGACTAAAAAGGCTTGCTGTGTAATTTGTTGGCAGTTTACATACCTTTAAATTCATTACATGTCAATAAAATCATTGAAGAACACTTTTAATTTTGATTTCAATTAGAGCTATACTAGTATACTGATGTGATAACATTTTAAAAAGAACTTTATTCCTATTAATGTCAATTGTTTGGGTAATAAATATTAATTATTCTTCTCTATTAATATTTACAAATCAGAAACTTGTAAATCATTAAAACTGATCAACATTAATGCAGATTTTCTAGAAATACTAATCTCTAAAACATAATTTTGAAACGGAATAGTTTTAAAAAATCGTGAATAATTATTCTCTAAACACCTTTACCATGTAACGTAAAGGTTTAAATAGTAATACATTTCATTATCGTACTCTGTGATGTTGTCTGGTTAAATATTACTTAGTTTATGTGGCTAGGTAATAGGTAATTAGATAAATACATAGTTTTCTGCAGTTCATTAATTAAATAATCGTGATTATGAATATTTTTTTATTCTCGCAGTCTTTCTAAATGCGTGATGAAGTTTGATATACGGAGTTGAATCTATGGACTGAATGATACTAATCAAGGTACATGCATCTCGGGTTTAAGTATTTACGATATTTAATCTATTAAAATAATACATGAAATTAATATTAATGCAGATAGTGACGCTAATTATATTGTTTTTTGATAGTATGGAATTGTCGAATCTGTGAGCATTCCAATCTACGTGCATTACATTTAAATTTCTTATTATATGATCAAAGAAAAATGTATTTAGTGTGAGTACATTATACTATAACATTACACAAGTTTCAACTCACTCTGTAGATGCAGTGAAGGTCATTGATAGACTTGCTTCTCGTTATGAATTAGCATCCAAATGACTTTAAGGCTCAAAGTTCCGTATCCGATAGGGCAGGATTTGCGTCATACCAACATTTGCGTCAATGTGTTGCGGCATAGCGGCGGGGTGGCCCAGTGCACCGGATGTTTTGCGGATTTGATAGGAGCTGCAATAGAAAAAATGTGGTCGAACAAATGATGTTAACATCCTAGGATCCCCAATTTGTTTTTTTCTCCTAACATCTCCTGACATTAATTGGCTTCTGTTAAACTGACTTTTACATTCTAATAACATTCTACTAAATGAGAAAGAATATCAAAATTTGTTAAGAATGATTGTACAATTTTCATGATTCTTTAAATTGTTAACTCTGTAGCAATTATGAACTCGTTGCAAACATGAAGTCAGAAATGCATGAGATCAGTCACGTAGGTACTGGCTGCTAAAATATTTGTAGGTTTGAATGCAGTGTTAAAAGAGATTCCACAACAGAATACAAAACTCGGAAAACGAACCGGCAGTTTTGCAAATGTTCAGAATATCGTAGGTCACGCGCTGCGTCTACATAGCTTGCTATGCACGGGTAAACATAGCTTGAATTTTCAAATATTCGTCACTGCAGCTAGTTTTCTAATTAAATTCATGTTCACACCAATATTTTTTGCTTTATATTGTGTAGTTGCGAGTAATTTCAGAATCACAATTATTTTCACTCTTATTTAATATGAATAAATGAAAGGCTTATTTTGCGTGGCGGGACTCAGGCCATGAGGCCTGCTCTTCCGTCTGACCACGCAAATTTCGTTACGCCCCTTTACATATTCAACTTTTAAAATGTTACATTACTTGGGGACATTAATTCTGAATTTGAGATAACGATTTGGTAATAACATACGAACGTTTTTCATTTTACAATGATTATTTGTATTACTATTCACATCTCCCCACGCAAAGAGGTCCTGAGAAAACATTTGAGCAAGCCACTGTAATTATTAAAACACATTCTTTCTATGGTATTCTAATCTTGAGGTGACCGTGTGTCTGGGATAAAATCTCACATGTTTGCCGTTGTCCACGTCAGTCATCTCGTAATGTCAGTGGCGTTAGCTAGTTGATACTGTAACTGTTTATTAACATATATGTAATGGGAATTTTTTATATTTGAGACTGACAAATTTCTAAATCATGCATGTTCAAATCCGAGAAAACGAAATGCCTATATAAGCATAATTAAACACGTTTGTAAATAGTGAATCTTGCAATATCTCTTAAAAATGTGACACTTATTAAACTTGTGACTATTTAAATGTGACACTTAAATGTGATTATCAATATTATTACGAATACTGTAATATTAATACCGGCCATTTTGATAATCATAGATGCGTAAATAACACTGATCTGCGATGAAATTGCTGCCTCGGAAGTTTTAATGTTTTTGGGGTATTTTTAGTATGCTGAAATCAAATTTAAAGCCAGACAGTTCCTATCATGTACCATTTTTTAAAATTTATTTTATTTTCCTTATAGCGTAATTTTCGTATATCCAAAGAATAATTATATAAATGGCAAAACTTTACCATGTATAGTTTTATAATGTAAGGATTTTAAAATCAAATGTATTTAGAATGCTTTAAATGTGTTTACTATAAACACTGAGGGCACCAGTTCATTTTTGTCTGATGCGGAGTGAGAACGCCATAGAAAGTTAGAGCGAAATAACGTGCATCCTTGCAATTATTCTATGAAGATAGCCAATCCTTGGTGACAGACACATTCTTGTCTTTATGAAAACTTACATTAATATTATTAGTTTCACTTATATTTCATTACTATATTTCATGTCGAAAATAAACAAATTTCAAGCTGTATTGTAGAGTAGAATGTTGTGAATTTGTAGTTCAGCACGAAAGTACATTTACCATGTACAAATGATCCAGAGTTCTTTTGTTATACATGTGGGAAATACACATTGCCTGAGCAGAGGCTTAATTTTACAGATTTAAAAAAAGAAAACATATCTTGCCTATTTTGGCTTCAAACTTGCAGACCAAAGTAAACATTGGGCAACCCACAATGTATGTAGAGTATGCATTGAAGATCTTCGTCATTGGGACAATGGAAAAAGACTGTTGCTATCTTCTGGAATACCTGTGGTTTGGATAGAGAACAGTCAAAGCTTAGTAATAACTGCGACTTCTGTTCATGTGATATGAAGGGGTACAATTCGAAAAATAAAAAATAAAAAAACAAATTTTTTATCCAGTTGTTCCGTCAGTCATTTTACCTGTCCCCCATGCATCTGATTTACGTGGGATGGCTTGATGATCTATTCTAAAACTTGGACTTCCAAACTATGATCCAAGTGTGTGGAGACTATTTATTGATGCTTGCAAGCGAAGTTTAATGGGTGTTATCCTTCATAATAGAAACGTTTTTGGTTCAGTGCCTGTTGTTTATTTAGTGATCCTCAAAGAAACATACGCACATTTGGAACTCAAATAATTGCGAGTAAACTACAGGTAACGCAACTGGAAAGTTTGTGGTGATATTAAACTTCTTTCGATGTTGCTGGGTCAACAATCTGGTTTCACCAAATGTCCGTGCTTTCTCTGCTTATGGGATAGCAGGGCACGAGTTGATCACTGGAATAAGTAAGACTGACCACCTCGACAACGTTTGGAAGTCGGTGCAAAAATGTTGTGCGCCAAAACCTTGTGAGTCCTTCTAAAGTTTTGCTGATTTCTCTCCACATCAAGCTTGGCTTATTGACACAATTCGTGAAGGCTATTGAATAAGGAAGGAAACTATTTCAAGTACATACGTGAGAAATTCCCAATACTCTCTGAAGAAAAGTTAAAAGAAGGTAAATTTACTGGACCTGATATAAAAAATGATGTCCAGTACAGCATTTAAAAACTCTATGAATGAAAAGGAGAAAGCAGCAAGGATATCTTTCTGTAGAGTTATTTCAATATTTCTTGGTAACAAGGATCCCTATGACTGACACACTGTGGCTAACATGTTTGAAGCATACCAGGAAGTTTCAAGAAAATTAATTTCCTGTTTTCTCACCACGATTATTTCCCTAAAAATCTAGGATTTTTGAGCGAAGAACAAGGCGAACGATTTCACAAGGATGTGCTGGAGTTCGAAAGGAGGTACCAGGGACGTTGGAGCATAAGTATGCTTGTAGATTATTGTTTGATGTCAAAGCGTGAAATATCTGAAGACGAACATAAAAGAACAAGGAACAGGAGTAATTTCTCAAGTAAGAAGCAACGGGTGTAAAATTTATGTGAGATAGTAAAGGAACAGGAGTACTTTCTCAAGTAATAAGCAAGGGTGTGAAGTTTGTTTTTCCAATAGTGAAGAAAACAAGACAATGTAAAGCAAAAACACTCTAGGGATCTGTATTAACAACCATACATTTCAGCAAGTTGTGTGTATTAATTTTTTTTCTTTAAAATTAAAAACGTGCTATGGAAACGGTTGTGATTAAGTTCGCATAATTATACAATACATGTAAAGTGATTCCGCAAGAAAAGCTTACGCGATAGAAGTGAACTGGTTGAAAATTCGGATTCAGCACATCGACATTATATTATATCAGGTTTTTTATTTTAGGCAACAAACAAAAAGTTTAAATCGTACATTTAAAATCGAAGATTTGATAAAATGTAATCGTAGATTTCAAAAGAATCCAACTTAAAATTACATTTTTCACTCAAATGTATGAACTTGATAATATACTAGAATAGGGTGCACCCAATCGTTTGTCGTGCCATACACTCGCCGGTGGGCTCCTAGAGTCAATATGAGCTGTTAATAGATATTTCTTTATTTAACATAAAAAACTCTAGAAAACGTGTGCAGACCCGGCAGTTATATTCTTGTCCAGAAGCAAAACAAGGGGCCATCGATGTATTCGCTTTAAAAATCAGGGATCTGGACAAAAAATCGTGATGGGAGGGGGATCACTGACACGAAAGCTAAGGTCCAATACTATTACAGATATTAGTATTTTAGAATCATACAGTCCAAATTGTAACCAATACATTTAACATCATTGTTACATATTTACTTATCAATATTTCATTTTTAAATACAAAACGAGTTCTTACTTTCGAAAGTTTCTAACAAATTCCAAATTTTGGATCATATAATGACAGAATGCTCAAGACAAAAAAAAATGAAGTTCATGTACGTAACCATCAAATTAAAGGACACTTTGTAAAGACACTGATAACAAATGTACCCTGTACAATGAATTTTTATTATAAAATAATTTGTGTCGTCAAACTAATGGTTTCATTGTTTCTATTTCTCCAACCAAATCCAGTGAACTACATCCCTCAGTACATAATGGGAGTAAATTTTTAAATGGAAAATACTTTTTTTGTCGCTCAAACTGCTCTGTAGCTGGTTTGATTGCTGTAGTGTTCTTTGATTTTGTTGTTTTTACCGCAGTGTTTTTTATCGACGTACAACTCAATAATGTCCAATATTTGTGAGATTTCCAGAGTGGACTATACTCTGCGGTGTAGGAATGCCCGCGTCAAAAACCAGCCTGCGCCTCCGATAACGCCGGCCTAGAAGTTATTTCGGCGTGCGGTCTGGCATCCAGCCTTCGCAGGCGGAGCCCGGAACCCCCCTGCGGGTTGCCGCAACCGGCTCCAACCTTATTGACGTGTTTGCGTCAGCCACTTGCATCTCCAGGTGCAAAGACCTGCCGTAAATTTTACAACAAACCGTGCCGTTTTTTTACAAACCGTGCACATCAAGACAATTGCCACTGAACGGTAAAATTTACGGTCATGATCTAAATCTCTGTTGGTCATTTCTGATTTTGCTATTTATATTTTTTCTTACTCGTTGTGCTGAGAGTGCATTGTTTCCAATCGATGTGTAGATATTGACGGAAATACACCTTTCGAAGGCCCCAATATCGGAAAAGAGTTCATTCAAAACATCTGGCCGTCCCAATAAACGTGTCTCTACACCAGGGTTGTCCAACTGGGCCCGCGGTGCTGTTTATTGTGGCCCGCGAAAGGTTATTAGTAGACATCGGATGTTTAGGGAAATGGCTATTTTTTTCTAGAGAACTTATTTAAAGGCTGATGATATATGTCCACGAATCATGACAAATGATGACATATGACGAACTTTTATAATGCTTATTTTTGCTTATTTTAGCATAAATGCCTATTTTTTTGCGTAAATACCTTTTTTAGGACTTTTTTGCCTTTTTTTATTATACTTATATACAATGCTAAGATATCGGATAATCGGCGATGGTCCAACGTGACCATTCATTACGAAACCTTCAATTCACGTCTTGAAATTTACAATTACGAGAGAATTCCTGAAAGTATACCAACTGATTTTTCTTCATTTCCCTATCTCATAAATACCAGCCATGATCTGAGAACATGGACGATTGACAATACACCGAGAGAACCGAAATTTAAAGTGGAAATAAATATAAATTCCCAGGTTTCAGTGTTGCTAGTGATGGACTGCTAAAATATATGCCAGTCACATCGTTCAGATATCATTCTCCGCATTCAAACTGATTTTGTCTCCCAGTCGTTGCAAATTTGAAATTGTGATCCTTAAAAAGTTACTGGTAATATGTAAATATTACTGGTTAATGGAAACTATTAAAAATAAAATGTAGAAGAGTTGTAAATATGTAAATCTAGTTTTACATTAAAATATACGAACTGGTTTTGTGCATTTAAGATTACAAAATAATATAGACCAAAATCACTATTTTTCCATTTTATTGTGTATGTAACTTATGACAGTGCCTTTTTTCTCCTTATTCTTGACTATTTCAATGCCTTTTTAGGCGCCTAAAATAGATTTTTAGTGCCTAAACATCTGATGTCTAGTTATTAGTCAAAAATGAAAATTCGCCACGGTCGGGCAAGAATGCGCCTTGTGAATGCGTCGGGCAAGAATGCGGAAGTGCACCTAGCATATGCTCCCTGCCGGGGTCAACACTCCCTTAAAAATACGTGAAGTTTAGATTTAAGGATTTTTTTTGTCAAGTAAATTCAGAAATTCAAAATCATCCCAATGTATTTCACCGTGTTATGCATGGTACGGTCTGATATCACGCATGGTTCCATTCCCCCCACTCCATTTTAGAGCAGCTGGGCAAAGTGCCAAGATCAACATTCCGGGAAAGTCAGGTGTGGATCGTCTAAGAAATGAAAATATCGCCCGCAACCATATGAAAGTTTTCAGTTGTGGCACCTTGAGGCCTTCAAAGTGGGACAACTCTGGTCTAAACCGAACACACGATTTTCACTAAACTAATATTCTCCGATAGTTCTGACTGATGTCGCGATCATTAAATTTGAAATAGATTTTACTTTCTCGTCTTACTACGTATTTACATTGTAAAGAAAGAGACAGAGAGAGTATTGGCGCAAAATTTGGCAATTTTCAACAACAAAAGAACTCTTATTGTGGGTCCCTGGCTTAGAAAAAGTGAATAAATATTGTTCCTATATGTAGAAAATCACATTCTCTAATACATTGTGTAGTTAGAATTCACGTTTTGTGTATCCTTGATACCGTACATTGGTTGCCGGCGAAACCTTGATTCTCTGTCTGTCTTCGGTCAGCAGTAACGCCAAGATCGTTCCGGCTATTTTCTTCAAAGTGAAGTTGTCCGATTGTTCCGAATAATATCGAGCTCATGAGAGTTTGAAAAGGATATTTTGATTTCTGTATTTACATCAAGCATTAACATTCTCAAAATTCCTCAAGTATTACTCACCGAGAGCGGTGACTCAGTGCATCAACTGATGTCACTGCAGTGCCTCTGACCGGGAAGTCCTAGGTTAAGAGACCCCATGGCGGCAGGACTTTCGACACTAGCTTTTAAGCTCGCTCAATTCAATCGCTGTCTGGAGGAGAATTCTATCGGTTGCTCTGATCGGTAGTTTTTCGTGGTATCTCCGATCAACACCAGCCGAATGCCGGAGCAGTATCCTAACAAACGGGCCATGGACGGCACGATTTTCCTTCCTCTTCCTTGTCCAAACCTCACCCCTTACACTTACACTAACATACACCACACTACCACACATGCCGGGAGACCGGACGGGGACTTTGAACTAGTCCCGGCTGGGGCGGTGCACCACTGGTGGGAGATACCTGGTTAGGGGAAAACGCACTAGCTGACCGGATCTCGCCATCCAGTGGAGGAAGATCGCCGCCACCTTCCAATGAAAAACATGCACTACACCTACGGGACTAATGACCTCAGTAGTTGTCCGGAATCACGCCAGGAATCACCAATCAAGCAAATATTACTCCAAAGTTTTGATAAAATGTTTCCCTTGTGTCAAGCAAAAGACGCTTAAAAATATTTCATTATCGTTGATACCTCTGAATTTTTTAAATTTGCAAAAGTTTCACATTTTTCGACATCTTCATTTCGACAACTTCAATAATAAAGATAGATATGTCTTTCCTTCGTCAAATCTGATCTCTAAACCGATCTTAAATAGTGAGAACAAAACTCCAAACTTGATATTTAAATGCGGTGAATTTGAAAAATATTATTAGTCTTCACATAATTTTACGTGGAAATATGCAATTGAAAACTATTTTTTTAAATGATTGCTGTTTCTTTTTTTCTTGAACGCAACAAAGTAAACTTGTAAAAATGGGGGAGGTTTCATTTTTGGCGGGCTAACGTTTGGAATATTGAAAAATTCAGAAAGTTCAACAAAAGAGAGAAGGGTGTTATTTTTAAGTATTCTTTGTTCTATCCGACAAAAAATTCAAATATAATATTTGGAGCAGTTTTTAAAAGTTTTAATGTCGTTTACTTCAAGCAAAAATGAAGCGAAAACTACTCGTTGATTTTCAAAAATGTGTACATTACCTTATTTTAATAATTTTTTAATAAGAATATTACAATAAGAAAACGAGATGGCTTATCAAAATGTCTAGTTTTCTTCACTTGAGACATTTCTTATATCTGCTAACCTGACAGTTGAAGATACATGGCGTAGGGGAAAACTCCTAAATGGCAACAGTTGTTACCAGCAGTATTAAAATGTTAATGATCTCTATACAAATGAGCGTACATGCGCACAATATTATTAAATGTAAACCCTTGTATTTAATTAGTTGTGTTATATTGTACATTTGGGCGACTAATTTACTCATTCCAAAAAGGAAATTTAATATTTTCTGATTTTAGAAATTTGATATCTATCTGTTTTGTTATCTTCCTGTAAGCAAGTAAATGTTCAAGTTTAATGATACAAATGTAGAAGCCATTGGAAAAATTATTCGCTGTTTAAAATGCAATGCACAAATTATGTTATAACAATAATAGTAATAATAACGATAACAATTATATTAGATATAAATTTACAAGCCTTTCAATTTATGCGACGTTAAAATAAAGCAAATTAATTAAAATTACTAACTTAATTACTAAGGGTTTATTTTAATAAAACCACACGTAGACATTTCTTAAAACTCTATTCCAACTTCTCGAAACGCAAATTTCTTTGCTTTTACTCTGAGGCACTAAATAAGCGTTCTTGCTGAGATTTTAATGATAAAGTAAAGAGTTATTTCACCAATAAAACGCTAGTATATTAGCACTACGGGTTTGAATTAAACCAATAGTATTCCAAGAATACTTTTCAACTAGTTTCTGTAAAATATCGGAATCATTTTTATACAAGCACTTACATTTAAGATGTCTCCAATGCTAGTCATCAGCGACGGCTGTCAGATAGTTATCCTTCTAGTGACATTTCACAAAGTATACTTGATGAGTTCTCAGGCTGCTCTCCCACTGAAGTTCCGGTACTTACGAGCAATACTCTTGCCCTTTGTGCAAAGATAAAAGCCTCAGTGCGTCACAACCATACGAAAGCATTTTCAACCATTTCGATAGTAAAGTTTGAAGGCCATTTCTCATTCAAGTACAATTCCTTCTAACACGACTTCATAGTTGTAGTCAGGAATAAAGGTACTTGTTAACACGAGAGTAAAATCATCAAGTCTTTGTCGCCAAGGTATACCACTCCTACTGCTAGAATTGTTTTAACTGTGTACTTGTTCTCCAGGACTTGTTCCTCTTCCCAATGTCACTTCAAAACCTAATGACAGTCCTGACGAGCGCCCTCTATTGCACAGCACTGTCTCCCTTCGAGGCTAGTCTACACCGGTGTGCAAACCGTTGCGCATTGGAGTGTTCCGCCAGCCCGCACTTCTCCGCGGAGCGCCTCCCGCCACTGTCCGTCGTCAAAGCCACTCGAAGCGCCTGTAACCAGTCTGCCTCCGGTGCAGCCGCCACGCCCCCCTCCAGCGGCAGGCTTCCTGCCGCTGCGGGACGAACGCGATGCCGGCGTCGCGGCGCCGCGCCACACCAAGCCACGCTACGCTACGCTACGCCGCGACGCGACGCGCCACACCATGTCACACCATTTCACTCCACGCCACACCTCGCCACACCTCGCCACGCCATGCCTCGCTACGTCACGCCGCGCCTCGCCACGCCGCCTCACACCACGCCACGCTGCCCTACACCACGCTACGCCAAACCGCGCCACGCCATGCCGCGCCACGCCCAACTGCGACGTGCCACACAAACCCACTTCACGCTATGCCACGCGCTAAGCTGCGCCACACCACGCTATGCCACGTCGCGCCATCCCTCGCCACGTCACGCACCGCCTCGGCACCCTATGCCACGCCGTACCACGCAACGCCAAGCCACACCATGGCACAACATTTCACACCCCGCCACGCCTCGCCACGCCATGCCTCGCTACGTCACGCCGCGCCTCGCCACGCCTCCCCGCACCACGCCACGATGCCCTACACCACGCCACGCCAAAACGCGCCACGCCATGCCGCGCCACGCCCAACTGCGACGCGCCACACAAACCACCCCACGCTATGCCAAGCGCCAAGCCGCGCCACACCATGCTATGCCACGCCGCGTCGTGCCGCGCCACGCCACGCAACGTCACGGCACCCCATGCCACACCATACCACGCAACGCCACGCCACACCACGCCGCTCCACGCCGCGCCTCAACACGCCACACCGCGACACGCTACGCCACGCCACGCCACGCCACGCCACGCCACACTACACCGCGCCACACCACGCCGCGCCACGCCGCGCCACAACACGCCACACCGCGATACGCTACGCCACGCCACACCACGCCACGCCACACCACACCACGCGCCGGAAGCGGCGCGCGGTCGTCGTTGCCCAACCACGCGCTTGGCCGGTAGCAGGACGTCCCGCCTCTCGCGCCCTCTGCCCTCTCCCCTCCCCCTCCCCCTACCCCACCGCCGCCGACGTCCATCGGCTTCTCTTGCGGCTCGGAAGTTGTTCTACGTGCGCGGTGAGCGATAAGCCGCGAATGTCAGACGCCTCCGGCGCCGTTGCCGGCGCAGCGATTATCTTTTCCGAGTCGAGTTCAAAAAATGTATTTTTCCGATGTTGCGTAAGACTATTTGAGTTTTGAGTTTAACATTTTGAGTTTAAACGTGGCGTTGGATGAGAGAATTGGGGAACAGCCTAAAACAAGTAGGGGCAATGACATTTCTGGACATAATTTTCCATTCAACATTTTTATTAACATATCACTGATTTTCGCGGCGGCGATGGTGTAACGGTTAGCGTATCGGACTATACCGGGCTGTCCGATATTCAGACTATATCGGTCTATGGGTTATACCCAAGTTCGCGGGTTCAAACCCGATCGAAGCTGTGGATTTTTAAGGGCGAAAAAAATCCTTCGTATGCCTTCCTTCGGAGGGGAAGTAAAGCCGGCTGCCCTACATTAGTAGATTTACGCCATGTAAAAGATCCTCAAGCCCAAATGAAGCCTCTGAGCTAAATTCAAGTTGCCTGTTTCTTCGCCCAAGTAATACCTTCCCTCTTCCCTAGTTGGTGAAAGTAGCGTAGCGACATTTGCGTGGTCAGATGGAAGAGCAGGCCCCATGGCCTGAGTCTCGCCACGTAAAATAAGGCATCAATTCAGTTCAATTTTAAAAATTAATCAATAAAACATACAAGAACAATTAAATTACAATTCAATGCTACAATTAATAAATAAAATACATTTCTTTGAACCTTTTCCACAGTTGCTAGACGGCTTGCAGAGCTTCTTCTCCAAATCTCGCAAAACATTTCCCCAAATTGTCAGAATAAAAGAGGGGGAATTTATAATTAAATATATTTTCGGCATTAATGAATTGAATATAATTTCGGCATTTCGGTTTTACTAGTATTACGCAGGGCTGACAGGTCCGTTTGGAAATGTTCAGGGGAGCCACTGTCCCCCTATCCGCACGTGTATGGTTGCGAGACGTTTGAAATACGTGCGAATAACGATTACAAGTAGACGGGGAGGAGATTGGCAACGGAATGCTGGAGTTTGTCCCACCGTAGAGAGCTTGATCTTGCTAGAAAAGTATCATTAAATGACAAATTTTATGATTTATATTACATTCATTGTATTTAAAAGAAAAATTAAAGGTCGAATTTTGTCCCTACGTGCATAAGGTAATCAGGTGACTTATGTGTCACCTGTTTTTTAATTTATTTATACTTTATACTTTATTTACATAACATTATTTTTTTTGTTTTAGTAGCAGTAGAAGTCGTATTAACTGCTATTATATTTTACTGTTTTTTAGTGAGTTGTAAAAATATGTTGTAGCTGGCCACAGGACGATAGATTTTTTTAAGAAGACGTGCGAATTTGTTTCCGAATTTTAAAAAAACTACTATATAAGTAGATCTTATCGTTAGAGCCCGGTAGGATGAGTCATTAAGACCTGGTCTTCCGAGAGAAGAAGTGAGAGTTTTGCATTATTTGTGCACGAATTGTGCATTTCTTCTTAAATTTCATTTTACTGCACCTCCTAATTTCTTTGTCCTCGTAGCCAGACATCATGCAATTGTGGTAAAAACAACTAAAAATGTCTTTAGAAATACAAAAACAAAATGTATTGTTTTCATTAAAATAAGTTATCGTAAAATAATCTACACTGTATTAAATGTAGCTTTGATCTTCATTTGATCATAAGGCGAAAATTATATAAGATGTCATAGGTATTAATATTTAAGTATTTTTCGGTTGCCTCATTCAAAATGGTACCTTGATCTTACCCTCAAAATCCTCAATTTTACAATTCAATGTATATGTATAATGAAACCAATTATTCCTTATATAAAAATGTTTATTTTTATCATAACGCCACCCTAGGAAGATTTATTCTCTTACTTGTGTCAAATTAGATACTTACTAGTGTCAAAATTATTACTTAAATGCAA
Organism: Teleogryllus occipitalis; assembly: GCA_011170035.1. Classification (NCBI taxonomy): domain Eukaryota; kingdom Metazoa; phylum Arthropoda; class Insecta; order Orthoptera; family Gryllidae; genus Teleogryllus; species Teleogryllus occipitalis. The sequence continues at coordinate 29,066 of BLKR01010251.1, forward strand.
TTACTTTTTTGGCTCTTCACATCTTGAACATTTTATCATAAGTTAACTGAATTTTTTTTTGCACTGTGGTAAAGTATAGGAATGTAGAGAAACAAGCTTCTAATATCGCCAGCCTTTAGTTAGCTATTAGGCAAGAAAGGTATAAATTTCGTAAGCACGAAAACCTTTGACATGACTCTCCTCATTTTCTAAGGGGGATTTCATGTCATCGCGTTAGGTTAGTATACGATATTTTGATTTTTATGGTAATTAGCTACACTTTAGATATCTGAAAACTGCTAGCTCCCCTGCAATTAGAAATGTTTAATCTATGGTAATATCACTTTTTGACAAAAACTTTGTTAAAGATGACAATGTCCAAAATTTTTCCGGATACATAGCATATTTCTGGAACATTTTCTTCTTTGAAGCATTATTGATTACTTTGATGAAGTGATAAGTGGCAAAAATAAATTGCTGCCTACCCTGTGTGTTTTCATTTTTCTTCAATTGAAATGTAAAGTATCCCAATTTATTGAACATTTCTGTTATTGTCAAAACTCGTTGAACAGTGATTCATAGTTTCAAAAACCATCTTTTGAGGCTGACTTACTCTGTCAAGTCAACGTGTCGTTGAGTGTTTTTACTTTTGGAATTTTCTGACAATTACTATCAACCCACATGTGCATGTGGGTTACTTTTATCATTTGTGGTGTTGAATCATATTGTTTGTCAGGCCACTTCATGATAATTTCAGTGACTTCACAACATGAATGAGTTTTAGAGGAAAAGAGATGGAGTGCTGGTCCCAAAAATACATACTGGATGATAAAATTCACTTGGTGTAATGCACATGCAAGTCTTAGTGCATGTGACTAAAGGGTGGGAATAGGACAAGGAAAAGAAAGGGAAAATCATGTGCGGTCCATGGCCCGTTTTTTAGGGAACTGATCCTGCATTGCCCTGGTATTGATTCGAGAAGTCACGGAAAACTACCAATGAGAACAGGTGGCCTCCTCCAGACAGCTAACCGGGAGCGGTGAGTCAGTGCATCAACTGATGTCACTGCAGTGCTTCTGACTGGGAGATCCTAGGTTCGTGTCCCGACGGTAGCAGGACTTTTGACACCATCTTTTCAGCTAAGTCGAATTCAATCGCTCTCTGGAGGAGAATTCTAGCGACCGGCTGGTCAGATCCGTAGTTTCTCCGATTAACACCAAGCGAATGCCGGAGCAGTGTCCTAACAAAAGGGCCACGAACCGCGCGCGATCTTTTCTTCCTCTTCGTTGTCCTATCCTCTCCCCTTCCACACACACTTACACTAACATGCACTACACTGCCACAGATCCCGGGAGAGCATTCGGGGACTTAGAACTTGTCCCGGGTGTGGCGGTGCCCAGCTGATGGGAGATACCTGGTTGGAGAAAACCTCGCTAGTCGACGGTAGGTCGGCACCGGATCTCGCCATCCAGCGGGGGAAGATCACCGCCACTTCCTGATGAAAAACCATATTCTCTTATGGGACTAATGACCTCAGTAATGGACGCGCCCGGAATCACTAACAATCAATCAATCAATCCAGGCAGCGTCTGAATTTGACCTATGTAGTGTGAAATTATTTCTTTTCTTATCTGATATTTTACTATTGCCAAATCTGAATACTATTACAACAGATATCTAATACTATGAAGGGCATTACTTCCACTGATATTATTAATATTGTTATTTCTACCGTTGTCCTGCTATGCTCTCAAATTCTTTCAATGTTAACACTAATTTATTAAATTTACTTCCAATTTAATCATGGGTTCGACTTACAACATATTACTCCTTAGCTGTTGCATGTGGACGTGTATTTCTATAGAGAATGCCGATTCCTGGAAGTTCTATTGATTGAAATCAATTTTGAGATTGATGGCAACTAATATAAATTATCATCCTGTTTCAACAATAAAAAATTAACGTTTATTCTTGTAAATATTACAAATTCTATTGATTTCGTGAGAATTATTTTCAATGTAAAACATTAAAACATCGTGCGGGTTTAATATAGTAAGCTTAATATCGTAAGTTTACTGTAATTGTTAGATGGCTTCCAGGCTGGCGAGTAGAATGTTGCCATGGAATTCTTGTTATACCAATTCTCGCGTCCTTGCCTTAACTGAAAATGTTCCAGAATGTCCTCAACGATTTTCTATTAATAAGACTTGATATTTTCCACAAAATTAATACGCGGTCACGACTTTCCTTTCTGTGTTTCGTATGATACACCTACTCGCGACTGATTATATTCAGCTACTTATTGAAAACTTCTTCCAACTACGGAGCTACCCTAATATGCATCCTCTTGAAACACGGAATCTATTTTAATTCTAAATTTCAACTACTACATTAATAAAATTTCCAATTACAATTTAATACTACAATTTAAACAATACCAAGCTCTCAAACAAATCGTAAATTCCCGCCTCACTAGCATTTACATATTACCCAGCCTATGCTGAAAATCCGTTCGCACCTCACCAACCGCTTACGTGTGTTCGATTCAATGTTTTCCTAGAGGCTGAATCCTTGCATTCTTCCACAAGATCACGGCTCCACAAGATCGTCTACTCTATACCTTTTTCAAATAATGTGATCGGGGGCGTGTCCATCTGCACAGCGCTATGACATCAAGCATGGACTATCACAGTTTGTTGATCGATTGTCGTAACAACGTGTATTCTTTGAATTGCTAATTTGTGAACAATGCTATTATTACTAAGTCTGAATGACGATTTTATCATTAAAACTAAACCAGCGAGTTTTGGCTTATCACAGTAGCTAGTATCAAAACTCCTGCCATCGTGAGAACTCGAACCCTATGACCGACCTGGTGAAAGCACTGCAGTGCCATCACTTGATGCCCTGATGTCCTGGCTTAAGCGGTCCATCAGTTGATGCCCTGATGTCCTGGCTTAAGTGGTCCATCACGGGATGCCCTGATATTCTGGCTTAAGCGGGAATAGAGGGCATCAAAAATGCGTGGGGTCGGAGGTGACGATGTGGGCGTAGAAGGCGGGGGCGTGGCGTAGCGCGGCGGAGGCGGCGCAGGGGGCTTTGGCGCAGGTGTCGTGCTGCAACGGAACGGAAGACGGCGCGGGAGGGCGGGGCGGGGGGCGGATGGCGGCGATATTTCACGCCGGCGCCGCAGCCGCCGCCGGGGGCGCATGAGGCGCTTAATGCATGTTAATTGAGCGCAGACGGCGCCGCGCCGCCCCGCGGTTCGGGTGCAAGGTGGCGAGGCGCTGATGCCGCTGTCTGCTTTCTGCGCCTTTGAAAGGGCGTGCGATAGCTAATTGAATGGCAGTCCTCGTGAAATGCAATAGACGTATGGTTTTATTTTTATTACTTTCTTGCATACGTACTTATATACGGAGTAATATACGTAGTATAGAGAAAGTTATGTAATGCTGCGCGAAAAAATGTAATTGCTGGTCTCTAACAACGAGAAAGTGGATAAATTTAGTTGCTAAATTAATAAAAAAATACTCTAACACGTGGTGTAGCCAGAATCCCGGTTTTGTGGGTTCTTAAAACCGAAAAATCAATTGAAAGCAAAACGTCCGTCCGTCCGTCCGTCCGTCTGTCTATCCGTCTGTGAACACTACTAGCGCCTAAACCATCCATACGATCTTCTTAAAATGGGAGAATCACCTGTATATCTGGCTTTAGTTGAAGCCTTGAAATTTTGGAAAACATTCTTTAAAATTTGGGTGTACTTTACATAAAGCCCTCCGGACATTTTCAAAATTTTCTCAAAAATGGCTCCATATTTATTCTTTAAATTTCTCGTAAGAATAGAGTAAAGTGCACTTATAAAGGTGACATAGGTCCGATTTTCACGGTTTACTCTGAATTTCCGAAACTTGCAAAAGTTTGTATTATTTCCGGCGTCTTCCTACAATTACAAAATTAAAGATAGATTTTTTTCCTCAAATAAAATTTGTTGTCCATAAATATTTCTTTCATTATGGGCATTCAGATTGTTTTGAAAATTTTAGTAGTTTTCGCGCAATAGTGCGTGCAATATTTGCAATTTTAAAAAGCTACAAAAAGAAGATTTTCTCGAAAACGGTTCCACATTTTTTCTTTAAATTTTTGGTAGAGTTAGTGCCAAACTATCCATATACGATAACATATACGCCATATTACTCTATTCTTTTTTTTCAACAATTACAAATTTGTTTGACTTGTCTCTCGAGTTGGATTTATTTACATTAGAGGCAATTTCTTCACATTATTATATTTACGAGTACATGTTTATTTATTTATTGGACTTCAAGAACAGTTTCAAACCGAATGTGACGTACTACGAGGGTAAGTATATTCTGTGCACATTACTTTAATTCCGGAATCGCTACCCAAAACCATATACAGTGCGCCAGGAAAGTGTCTCCGCCGCGGCACCTTGCTGTGTGCAACAGACATTATGTTGTAGGACGAGTTGCGGGTTGAGAACGTAAATTGAGTACTCGCCACAATCGTAATAACGTAAGGCGTTGTGATCTCGAACCGAAAGGTCGCGGGTTCGAGTCCCGCCTGGGGCATGCTTGTTTTTGTGTTCGTCCTTTCACCCCTTATCATCTCCATTCCGGTTCATCTTCATAGTTACCATAAAGTTAACTCCCATAGTGGTCGCTAATGAGCTAGATATTGATGTGATTATTAATAACCAAAAGATCATCATCAAAAAACAATCATAATAGATGCTAGAAGTGTTGTCCCCTTCACTTGTTTCCCACCTTCACTTGTTTGTGACCTTGTTGCTACCAACATAAATGCAGTTTTTAATAGGAGGCCCTGACTCTGTTAAGTGCGGAGTTGAGTTCTGAATACAGAAAGAAATGAGCATTGGTTGCCTTATCCATTTAAATAGCTTTTTCTTCTCTGTACCCATAAATGTCACTCAACATTTTTCTTCGTTACCTAGTCCTGTCGGGCCAGGAAACCTTCAATAATAAAAACAAAGGATGTAACAAATGCATAAATGTATATATTTAAAAAAATAAGGTATTCTGCCATGGCTTCGTTTAGAGCTTCTACTGAATCGATTGTAGTATATTTTCTTTAAATGAAAGAATGTGATCCCTTGATGTGTTATCAGATATTGTTTGTGTTGATTCACCAACATTTACGGTGTAAATTAATTAATTAAATCATTCTTTAATAGTACGCTTATCAATGGTCAATTGTTTTTTTTTTTAAAGAGCGGATGCTACATGGTGGCGCTACTTGACACTTTATTTTGATTGTTGAGATTTTTTTCAATTCGTCAAGGTTTTGTTTCAGTGTAATAATTGCATTGTGGTGTTGACAGTTTGCATGTATTTGCTTTTTAGATAGATAGATAGATATTTATTATTCTGCAGGTAGGTATATATACAACCTGGTGGCAGAACTCTACAATTTACTTATTACTAATATTAACTTTTAAAATTATTTAACAATGTAACTTTAAATTATTTAAAGACATAATAATAATAATAATAATAATAATAATAATAATAATAATAATAATAATAATAATAATAATAATAATAATAATAATAATAATAATAAAATGCTAACAATAATAGCCTTAACTACATTATATGGTTGACCTGCACAGTTATTTGAAACTATTAAATACAAGATTACACGACTTTAATTACACTTCACTTCACTTTCACTTCACTTCACTTCACTTTGAAATTCACTTCTCTTTCTACTTCTATACTGCACTACACTGCACAACACTTCACCACACTTCAATACAATACTACTTTGAATATAATTATATATTTAGAACAGGAACGCATTTAATAGTAATTAACACAATAATAATAGCAATAAAAATATCAATAATAATCAAATAATAACTGATATAATAATCCAACTTATTAAATTAATAAAGTTTACAAATACCATTAGTTAATTTATTTTTAAATCTTTGAACACCTAGAGGAAAGGGTTCCAAGGCTGTCGCAGGTAACTTATTCCAGTCCGTTATTGTTCTATTTGTAAATGAAAATTTTCCAACATCTGTTCTCTGTGGCCTAAACTGAATTTTGTGCTTGTGATCCCCCCTACTAAAGTACGAAGGTCTACCCAATCGGATGTAGATATCTTTCCAAGCTGGATAACCGGCATACGCTTTGTACAGGGCACAGAGTCTTGCCTTAACTCTCCTAATTTCTAGAGACTCCCATTCAACATTCTTCCTATTCCCTCGGAAAGCAAGTGTATACGCTCTTCTCTGTACTCTATTCAAATATTCCTTTTGGGAATTTCTATAAGGGTCCCAACAAACAGCCCCGTATTCCATTAATGGACGAACTAGAGATAAATAAGCTAATTCTCTCGCTTTCGCAGTACTCTTTTTTAGTATTCGCATAGTAAAATGCAAGGACCTCCAGGCTTTCCCTACGACACAGTTTACCTGATTTTCCCAACTCAATTTGCTATCAAAAATTATCCCCAGGTACTTACAAGACACGACTCTTGGAATGTTTTCGTTGCCTAAACGGTATTGAGTTTCATTGTATTTGCGGCCCCTACCAAACGTGATGGTTTTGCTTTTCGAACTATTTATTGTCATGTCATTTTTTTCGCCCAAAAATGTAATCTGTCTAGATCACCCTGCAAAATGTCCTCGTCTACATTTGATTGAATAACTCGATATATTATACAGTCATCTGCAAAAAGCCGTACCTTTGAATATAAATTATCTGGCAGGTCATTCACAAATGCGAGAAACAGGAGAGGTCCAATAACGCTTCCTTGAGGGATCCCTGAAGTTACTTTTGCTTGAGTCGAAAATTGTTCCAACTCGGACTTTCTGTGTATTTTCTGTGGTGTCTTTTTGTGGTGTATTTTGTAGAAAACATTCGGACAGTGAGTTTTGCTCGGTTGTACTGAAGTAGTGAAGTTGTTCACAGGTTATGTCGAATTCCGAATCCTTGCCCACGCGCCCCAAAAGACGCAAACGTACATTAACTGGACGCATGGAAAGAGAAAGTCAGCGTAGGTGTCGTGATAGTGAGGTCATTTCGTTTTCTGTTGGGTCGTTGTCTATGAAATGTCAGTTTTGTTCTGATTTGTACTTCCCATGTCAGAGAAATTCTGCAAACCAGTTTACTGTGTTGCTTAAATGGGAAAATAAGTTTCCCTACGAGCAATATGCCAGAAGAAATCAAACAGTTGCTTATTGGAGATTATGACACATCAAAAAACTTTAGAAATAATAACCGTCAGTATAATAGTGCTTTCTTTTGTGTAATTTGATGCCGATATTACATTGCCATACGTGTTCAAAATTTTGGGAACTCCACATCACAGAATATCGTCGTTGTACCCTGAAGATCCAAATAATGCAACGTATTGTGAACATTAGTCTGGGCACAGTATTTTATTCTCATATATTCTCTGGGCATCTATTTATCTCAGATCTCACAGTCAAATTTTGATGGGTTCTCACTAGTATTAATAAAGAATATTCGTTCTTGTTTGATTTCGTAGATCACAACATGCGTGTGTATTTGTTTATGACTTATTGTCACGTTCAAATAGTTTTTGTCGCACGTAATAAATCTTAGAGCTTTTTACTTACAAAAATACTTCTTTAATGTAGAGTAAAACTAATCATCTCATTAGTCTACATTTTTAAATACTTCATTGCACAAACATGAATGCAAATTCCCAATATTTTGAGCGCACTTACATTTAATTTTCAGCACATTTGCGTGGTAACTGAAATTTACCTTTATTGTTTATTGATTTGAAAGTGTAATTTTGTAAAATATACTTTGCCATACACGTACCAAAAATAAGTCATGGACTAATAAAACAATTGAATACTGAAAGGTAAAAATAAGAAACACTGGGATGATTTAAACCAACAGGACTGCCGCCTCACATACTGAAAAAATACCAAGATAATGTACTAGCAAGTTTTCTTGAATTCGTACTAAAAAACAAGAACGTACGCTATTTGCAAGAAAGTGTCTTTGGCGTACTCATTTCAAAATGCCGAAAACTGCTCCTAATGGTCTCGTCACTCAACATTTCATTCGTACACCAAAGAATCACTTTCGGTTTTATTAGTTCATTCAAATATGAACCGAAATTTTGTAACACAGCTTTATTGATGACAGAAAGAAAATACAAATGGAGACCCTTCACTGTAGTTTCCTTCAACAGAAAATCATTTTCTCTATCACATAGGAAACTTTCCGATTCCTTCATGAAAAAAAGAAGACGTTAGTCGCAGTAGCAGATTACGCACGTACTATTTGACCGCAGCGTGGTCTTCAAATCTTTTTCTACCTAAAGGCTCCTGTGGTGGATAAAACATTTAGTAATCACATGGGAACAACAAGCCCAAACAGTAAATTGAGTGTTCTAGAAGTAGATAGTAGAATTTCGTGGTTTAATCAGGAGACAGAGGCAGCTGCTGCCGCGGGTTGTCACGCAGGTTGACATCGTGAATCGGTGACCGCCGTCCGACCCCTCCGCTGCCAGCCGCCGGTAGTCGCCGTCCGATACAATGATAAGAAGATGTCCAACAGTTGCACCCATCTTTTATGTAATACGGACAACAGAAATGCAACAATCGCCTTCAACAAGCTCATGCACTGCTTGAATATTGCCTTCATTAACGCTAGTCACCGGACGCCGTTTTTGGCATTCATTTTTCACTCTATCACGACCATTTCAATTTTCTGGTTTTAATGGAATACTTGGTTTTGAAATTGAAATGATTGAAGGCGTTGTCATTGTCAAAAATACTATTTTTTTCAATAACAGCAGCTTTAGATGGCTTAGCCATCACCACCAGTTTTCTAATACAAGAAAAATATAAAATTAGAATTAACAGAGTTCATAATTTAAAAAACATCTTAAGAAATGACAGGAGAAGAATTAAAGAAAAGAAAGAAAAGAATCGAAAGCTGCTCTTATTGAAATAAATAGTATTGTTGACAATGACAACGCCTTCAATCATTTCAATTACGTAAATGTCAACTACAACTCACCACTAAACCAACAAGGAATACTTGGTTTTACTCAGAGAAGCATGACAAAACTGTACTCTAAATCTATACTACTTTTCATTCAATTTTACACCTTTGTTGGCGAGAAAACTAATAATTACTCATTGCGCAACAGATACCGATACTTTCTGTTCATTGAAGTGGTACTGCAATGGCAGACGTGAGTTTGAGGGCCGTGTGCATCGATAGCTTCTCTGTTTTCCCGTCACAGATTCCCAGGCACGCCGCGCTAATCACGTAAATAAGCAAGACGAGAAACGATGTTCCAGCATATGTTTGAATGCCCCTCGTACTTGAAAAAATAACTATTACTGATCAAATTATTATTCTACTTTACAAAGTTTCTCAATAAAGGAAATGACAATAATACACACAAAACATTATTATCAAAAAGTACTTTCTCCTCACGTTATTTGGCAGTGAATGTTTCACTATGCCCCAAAGTGGTTCTCTTGAAATGAACTTTAGCGGACGTGGGAGGATCATTTGTAATAAATCACTGACGATATTCTTCCCGATATCGTAAACGGCTTTTCTTCAATGGCAGCCGCTGGCTACGATCTTGCCTCGGCGCCTTCCCAGCAGCAGAGCAATAACGTTCTTGGCCCCATCCTCCGCGTCTCCTCGATATATTAACGGCGTCGCTCTTCTCCTCTTTTCTGAAAGCATTCTTCTTTCACCGTCCTCCTGCTCCTTTACTTGCGCTGATGCTGTAGACACTACCTGGATGAAGTAACTGCGACTACTGTGTACGTAAAACTACAAGAGCAGAGAAAACAAACGTGCCTTTTACACCATAGCTTCTGTTCACAGTTGTATTCCCCAATGCCTACAGCTCCTGCACTACCTTGTTTCCCCTGCAACCATCTCTTATGATCCAAACTTCGCCAATACTAGTCTGAATTCAACTTTGAAAACTTTATTAACGCGTTTAAATTATGAATTATTACATATTATACTCTCTAATATTAACAATTTGCAAAGTATCTACGTGAATATTAAATTTAAAAAAAAGTGTGTCTATCAAGGCCGTAAAGTACTCTTTCAAATAAGGTGGTTTATGAATCGATTCGAGAGCAGCAAAGTCAATGTTAATAACGTTCCTAGCGCGAAAAAGTTACTTTGCGGCCGAGGAGTATGCAGCAGTTTGTTTTGCGTGAATTATTTATTGCACAATTACTTCTGACTTAAATTTATTTAGTTTGAAATTTACTTCATAGTGAAGAAACAATCTTATCGCCATCGGAAAGATCGCAAACTGAAACCGAAGAATGAAGGTATCCAAACATTTATTGAACGCATGGTCTCAATACCTGGAAAACATTGTTTCAACATTAGTAATTCTTGGTAGATTTGAGTCCAAGGCTGTGGGATGCTTTTAATGATCCGTGAAACATCAGTAGCGAGGATGAAAAAAAAAAAGGTGTATCTTGAAACAATTTATAACCAAGAATATACGTATACAAATAGGTGTGTATTAAGAAAATGAACCGATAGAAAATTGAATTCGTATTTTTTGACTTGATAATACTTCGATTTGTTTTGATAAAACAATAAAATATGGATACGTACATTCTTATAATTATATTATTTAGATTTGACATTTTTGGTATCTGAAACTTTACCTTCATTACTTTACCTACACTTACTGAACATTGGAGATCATTTGAAGATTTAATGATATTTAATTTGATTTTTTTAAATATAACACTAGTCGTCACAACTTATGTCCAGTTTCTTTTCTCCAGAAAAACATGTTGCTGTAATATCCATCAATAAACTATATTTCCTACACCTTGTTTAACATTTGTGCTAGTGCGGGAATTCCTAACTTCTAAATGCTTTTTAGTTCTGCAGCAGTATTGATGATGGTGCTAGCGTTTATTGTCATTAGAATTCATAAAGATAACCGAATTTATATTTATTGAGCAATATTATTGTAGTGCACGAGTTTTTGGAGGTTCAGTGCTGCAGAAACATTTATTGCACGACGCTATTTGACACGCCTTCTGTATTTCCCCCTGCCTCTGCACTCAAGCCACAACCGCAAGGCTGTTATCACGAGGGCTGTCGCTACCGCTACCGTTGCCGTCATATCCATTGGCGCCACCGGCATTGCAACTTATCACTTCACCACCACGATCGATAGCTTATTACCTTCTTTCTGCGTAATACGCAAAGAAAAGATGTCGGTTTTGTATGATTGAAAAGATGCCATCGACTTACAACCGTCACAAACCTAAGTGTGAAAATATTTGACAGGGAATAATCCTACAGGGGGGCCTCAAACAGATTTGGGCCGAATAATGTTTATATGTTGAATATGTTATGACGAATGCAGCATGTGCACAAACAACTCGCAGCACAAGTACGCTCTTTCATGGAGCTTAACTTGGAAACGATGCATTATTGAGGTTCTTAAAAAGAATCTCAATAACCTTTTGTCGGAGTTATATTGTCTCAGAAACCCGCAAGTCTCACATTTATGACTAGTTAAATAAATTGTTTCGTTAATCGTCCAAAGTAGTGTCATGAATCTAAGTCGGGAGAAGATCACTACCACCATTCCCCCCCAAAACAAGAACTACGCTTACGGGAATAACCATGGCAGTTGATCGACCCGTAAGAACCAATCAATGAACCAAAACTATCTTAAAGAAGACGTTCAATTATTGTCATTTACCGTGAATTTGGTACCTATAGCCAATTTTTTCACCACTTAGAGGCAACAGAGCTGTTATTTTTCACCACCTTCCTCAATTTACAACTCCAATTTGAATCCAGCGTTTTCCAAAACGCGTGATTACGCCCATGAAAAAATATACGTTATAAGTTCAATCTGCGTTGTTTCCATGTATTTGTTAGGTCCACTGTAGCCTTTGCGTTGGTTTTATACTTGGGCGGCCTGCTCCTGGGGTGGAGCTCTTCCGCCGAGGTTTTTTGTTGTTTTGTCTTGTTTAAGTGTCTTGCGGCCGCCCTACGATTGTCTCGTGTGTGGGCGGCGCGCTTTTCTTTATAGTAAGTTTTTGCACTGAGTTTTAAGTTATGCTGCACGTTTTTGCTTTTGCTGCTCCCAAAAAGAAGTGATGCCATGAATCCACTCCCGTCGGCGCACGTTCTCCGGTCTTTAATTTATTTGTTTCTTGGTTATACATTTTGGACTTATGAACTATTTAATACAATTATAAGCTAATTTAGTCGTAATCCTTATGCCTATACTCTATACCTATATGAATATTATTAATTAGTTAAATCCTGAATAGCTAAACATTTGCAATCATAATTATTTACACTATATCTGATCTATCACATATCTAATTTATCTAAAGTACACACAATGACATACACAATTTCAATTGCATATCCAGTACAAATACATCTTACAATTAAATGCATGGAAATACACCTTACGTTTCAAACACAGATTTTATAAACGTTGACATATACAATTATGACTCACACACTATATCTAACTTATCTAAACTACACACAATGACATACACAATTTCATTTACATATTTACAAGAAACTAATCCTGATAGTGATGGTTTATAAAACCCTAACCTTGACCTTTATTTACATATTTACAGTGGACAATAATGAGAGTTTGAGTATCTGAAACTGACCCTGATATAAGTGATTTTGTAAATTTTGAATCGTTTGAATTTTTATTTGATATTATTTTATTACCATCAAATTTATGAATCATTTAAACCTTGGTGAGCTGCGGCGGCTGGGGCGTGCTTGGTGTGGGGCTGTGTTCAGTCCACGGTAGCCAACCGCCAGCGCCGCTCTCTCCGTTTCCCCGCGCTCCATCCAGGCCTCTTTGCATACGCCGCCTTCCGCCTAACTTAGTGCCGTTTGTCGGCGGCATTGGCGTTTTTATAGGCGTTTTAGCGGTATTTACCGCAGACATGCTTTGGATTGGAAGCGAGATCTATCGCTGCGGGAACGGGCGGCACGAAAGAGCAGGAACGCGAGGGGGAGCGGGGAGGGAGAGGAAGGATGTGGCGATGCCAAAGGCCGTTTCGACGTTGAGCGTGTCTTGCAAACACCACCGCCTGCTACTTCAGGCTTTCTGCACTTGCTGAAGGTCGATCTCTAATTCGATATTCTCGATGTCGTTTCGTCTTTTTTTGGCACGAGGCCTCAAAGCTCCGTGAACAACCATGAAGAATTGCCTGCATTGAACATTGACAATTTTGACGCTCTAGCTAGCTGTCGTAAAGGTGTGTGTATATATATATATATATATATATATATATATATATATATATATATATATATATATATTGAAATAAACTGAATATATTAATGATTTATTTATTTTAATTCTGACTCTATCTTCGGCATTCTAATATTATTTGATATTATTCCAACGTAATCCGTTCGGAATTTGTATAAATGGGCGCCCGGAAAAGGTTACGCTAATACTATCATACAAGTCAACCTTCAACTCTAATTATAAATAAATTAGTTTCCGGCAACCTGGGTCGATGGGTTTTATAGAGATAATCACTATTGTATGCTAATAGATGATTATCCGATCTGCCATCTATACAGAGTGGTCGAGGAATCTGAAAAGCATATATATTTCTATCTTGCTACTTCGTTACTAGAATTGTCTCAATCAGAATCCCGTATTCATTTCACAAAACATGAAAATTTATTACAATTTTGGTACTTGATAATTCTACACAATATGAAAAAAAATCCTTGGTCATGACCTGTTCCAACCTTATAATGTAGTATTCGTCTTCGCGCGCTCTTGGACGAAGGTGCCTCGTTGTACCATCTTCATTCTTCTCCGACGTCGCTGTCCTCAGATCCAGATATCATCTTCTCTCTTCTTTTCTTGCAGAAGCACACTTCAATCACCGTTAATCACTGTTTCACTGTTTCCGAAGTTAATAAAGTCTAAGTCGTTCGCCAATTTACGAATTCGAAGTTCATCCCACGCGTATGCTGAATACTCAACGATCAACAAACTATCTGCTGATAGCATTCCAGTCCAGTTACTGATAAATTCGCCTAAGCCCGCAATGTCCTTCTAACTCGTTCACTTGAAATATTTTAAGTTTTCCTGTCCACACAGCATTCAAATTCAAAGTTCTACCAATATCTACTCCCCAGTAGATGCTTACAAGTCCCAAAAAACTCCTAACATTAATTGTGCACGATCCGTTCAACACCATGGCATCAGTCAGAATGAATGCCTATCATATTCTTTCAACCCTTCAAAACTCGGTCCATCTTTTCGATTGTTTATTTACAGACAAGACTTGATGTACTTCCGTGCCTAGCCAATCCCTAAATTTCTTAAAAATGAACTAGCCGTCTTCACGACTGTCACTGCTTTTTCGGCCAATCCCTGAATTCCTTACAAAATGAATTAGCTGTCTCCGCGATTGTCACTACATGAAGATTGTTGACCTTGACGACGGCTCGCTTACCGTTGCTATGCTGGCATATTCACCAATATTTATCCCTATAATTTACGCTGTTTATAATAAATATTGTACCATATTATGTCCAACACATTGGTATGTCACAATATATACTATATCGAAGCCATACCGTAATTCAAATGTTTAATTCCATAATGTTAACAATGCATCCAGTTGTCCGCTATTCTGATGATAGGTATTCAAACCATCAGATTTGTTAACATCTAAAATTAATGGCTGCATATTTAAATTCCATATGAACATTTTTTGATTTCAAAGTCTTCGGGGAGAAAGGATTATATGTAATTTGCCATTCAAATTCGTATGAAAAATACGATTGTGTTCCCTTATTTTTACACAACGGGTGAAATCATACATTCGAGAGATCTCTATTCTCTATGGCGTACGATGGTTATTTATTTATTTATTTATTTATTTTACGTCAAAAAACAGTTAAAACTGCGTATGACGTGTTATGGGAAAAAGTTAATTGTGTGCACATTTTCAAAATTCTGTGAGCCCTACACTAAGTCATATACTACTTAAATTTTGAAGGAAAAAACCCTCCCATGTAATAAAATCTATTTTCAAGGATAAATAAGCAATAAATTTTGGGCTCTTATCCATGATGTCCTTCGGAATAATACTTCCTGCCGCGACAACATGGAAACGATAATTTGAATAATTGTATTTTCCACTGAATTCTAGAAGACGTTCACAGAAAATGAAGTTACATTTATGTCCACAAGCAAAACAAGGGGCCATCTCAGCATTTGCTCAATGGATCAGGGAAACTGGACAAAAAACCTGATTGAGATGGGATTTTTAATAACAATGCTCCTCGTTGTTTGAAGAACGCTATCACTTCTTGAAGTAAAATATTTAATTAATCTATACTATTAAGCGACATCGTTCAAAATCGTTGTTTCCCAGAAAACGCTTTTGGGCATCAAAATTTGTTTTCAATCCAATAAGAAATAATTTGAAATAATCACATTCACACATTTTGATTCTGTAACTATCAGATCTAATGGTGTAAAATACTAAAAATGTGACATCGAATGACACAAATAAAAATGCTTGGGTTACGACGATATGGCATTCAGTGAATGATATACAATCAAACTGACTACGTACTCCTTGAATAAATCAAACTGATTAAGCGATTCCGTAAGTACGATTAGTTCATAGCGCACCTATTGAACAAAAGTCTTTTTGAATAGTCATGTTTTGGGGGTTTTAATAACTAGAACAAAGTCCCTTAGATACAATTAACTAAACCGTTAGATTTCCAGTGAAAGCGGAGGTTTTGTTGAAGAGGCAGACTCAGAGAGGGTGAAGTGGATGTGGACGTGCATTAAGTTCACTTCTCAGTAAGTGAAGGGGAGGGAAAGAGATTCGAAGGGAAAGTATGAACGCCAGTGTCAAAAAGTAGTCGTAGAAAGTAACATGTGCACATCTATTTCGAGGATCTGTGACCACGTAGAGCGATACGTAACAAATGTGTGAACTCTCATGTGCAGCCAGGGTTGTTCAACTAGCAGCAGCTGGGAGAGACGCAAGGGATGAGGAAACCTGTTACCCTAAACGGAACAATACAGGGAAAAGTGAGCTGAAAATAATTAAAGGAAGATGAAGATCGAATATTACAAAAAAATTTCACATTATATTTCGATCAATAGGATTTCAGTCTCTTTGAACTGCAATGTGGTATTAAATTATTCTTTACAAGAATAAATAGTTGTGAAAAGTGTGGCTTTGTTAATTTAAAATAGAAATGGTTTTAGTGAAGAGGGTTTTGTGTACTCAAGGGAAAAAGGCACAACATAGTGATCACGGCTTTTGTGATCTCACATAGTGTTATTGGTTAAGGTTAAGTTCTTCATTGCATCTTAATTCACTTAGCACAAGACATTATGGTTCAGTATTTAAAAGTGCTTTATACCTCTCAAGAAACAACAACACTAAATTCAACTGAATCAACGATTTTCGTAATTGTGAATTATTAAAGACTGTATTGATTCATACATCACTTTCTGAAACCTGAAGAACCCTCTCAATTGCACTTTAAACAAATTTTAATTAATACATATTTTATTGGTGCCTAAGTAACATCATCACATAATTACATTTCTTTCGTTTATAAAAGGTAAAACCAACTTTAGGCATCAGAACAATGCACACACACATTTCCAGCGCGAGCCTATCAGTGCAAAAGTTTCAAGCGTTAAAGCTCAAAATGTTACGCAGAGCCCGCTTTAACAGTCCATCCTTTGTGGATCGTTCATGACATCAAACGCACGTGAACGCGGGTAAAATACGCAAAACGCACTCCGCATCGTTTATTTTGGGCGATAATGTCGCATAAATACGGCAGAAGCGCTTTTCCCTCTCGCCACTCGACAAGCGACGATGATGTAACGGCAATAAAAAGTCGTTAAAACCTTAATGAGGTCCCCAACCTCTTCCCAGGAGCTTGTACGCTGTGCGTCCGCCCAACAAGAAGAGAGCGGCTCTTTAGCAAAGAGTCGAACACAGCGAAGAAGTATGGAGGAGATGAAAGTCGTACAAGACTTGGCGCAGAGGAAATGCATAAAGTATTTACAGTCCCTTGGCGAGCAGGTCTTACGTTAATGAATGAGCTCTCTAATGCACACAGAGAAGATCGTAAGCGGAGAAAGTTGCTGAAGTCCTTTTACTTACCTTGACAGCCTCGAAAGTAAGAGCTTTGTGGTTTTGGAATAGGGGGAAGCTGTGATTACTGTAACTGCATTTCAGTACACATGAATCAGATCGAACGATTAGTGTGAGAGATGTGAAAGAGAAAAAGTATGAGTAATTTGTAGATTTTTCACAAAAAGCTCGAATGTAAAAGTATACGATTTATGAAAAAAATGCAGATTTCACACAAGTGACATTACTTCATTTTATTCATTTGTTATGTATTTGTCCGCCAGGAGGCGGATTTTGATGACCTAAAACATCACCAAAAATGGTCAATAAAATGCTCTTAAAATGTTTTTAAAATGCCCAAAATCAAAATTAAATGACATTAAAGATGCGATCAAAACCAGTTCAGATAAACAACTTAAGCTGTCGGATATGTTAACGATGTAATCGAGGCTTCTATTCGTTCAAGTGAACTCAGCTTCCAAAAGTTTGGTTTGGACTGTTCTTTACCAGAAAATCCTTGTCTTTAGTTATCCCGAAATCGACTGAACCGCCAATGACGCTGACAGGAGTCACAGGAACCAAGATTACATACAATGACTGACATTACAACTTCTGAGCGAAGAAATTGAATAGGCTACCAGGTATAGGTACTCAGGAGTTCTGTTGAGAACATTTGTTGCATCTCGAAAATATTATTTGAAGCAAGTACCATTAAAATGACATTAAAATCGATTAAATCAGTGAAAAATGAATTAAAAATGAGGTAAAAAAGTTAAAAATGACATTAGACGAAATCGATAAAAATGCAAAAAAAAGACGTATAAAAATGGGTAATTTTCTATTGTCATAACATAAAATGAATTTCTATAATGAACGTCATTGTTCTAAAGTGAAAAGAAAAAAGGATATTTCTTTAAAATGCTTCCCATAGTTATTACTAATATCGGGTAGAAACTTTCGTCCTTGAGAATGTTGACCTCCCCATCAGCGTATGTCGGTATTGCCTTAAAAAAATCGCATTTGCTTTAAAACATCGTCAGTGCCCAAGGAACATCTCTAAAATTGTCTAATTGCAGGAGAATGGTTGATTTCGGAGCAGAGTCTTTTGTTTATCAACCAATGACATTGTTTTACACTAATTACCGACTGACTTTGGAACGACGTGATTTGCACGTGCAAAAACACCGTTTTCTGAAAACAGTTTCTTCACTTAACTTTATAGTGAAGATGTTTTAGGTCAGTCTCAGTTCTTGTTCACCGAAGAACATTTATTTGCCTACTTGTTTGAAATACGTTTAGGGAGATTCGGCTTTATTTAAAACAAAATATTATCCAGATTTGTTTGCAGATCACTAGACTTTAGAAGATTATCGGTTTCTTATCGCAGCTTTAGAACTAAGAAACAGGTGAAACGTTCAGACTTGGCGGTTTGCAAAAAGTAGATGTTTTTCATTGTTCAACTAGTTGGCACAGTCACCAGCATTTCCCTTGTGGTATTGCTGACCTCTTTTCTAGCTCTTCCTGTTTGCTACTTCTTGACGCATTTACTCAACATCGAGTGTTGAGTAAAAGAAGCTTGTTTGTCAGTTACTTCCGCAGGCGTTCGTACAAGGAGGCCAGGGGATAGTGAAATTCTTCCTTCCCAAAAGTTTGGAAAGGACCCACGTCGCCCCTCAAAACAAAATATTTTATTTCTGTAAAAGTGCTCCATCCCTGGTTTTTATTCTTATTGACTTTGATCTTCATCAGTAATAGTTTTATATTTGAGGAAGGGAGTATATAAGACTTCTGACTTTTGAATCTGAATGGTTCGACATAATGTATAAAATGTATTAATTAAGTAATTAAAGTTATAATTTCATTTTCCATGAAATGTGTTTTATTTATATATCCAGAGGTGTCCTCTAATATTATAGTCAATAAAATATAGTATTATTATAAAACAAATATTTATTGGCACCAATCTACTATTAAATATTTGTTTTAAAATAATACTTGATAACATACACTATCATAAAATTTTATGATAATACTTGATTTTCTTTAATATTAGAGGGTAGCACTGCACATACAAGTATACAATATACAGACAATCTCTTTTGGTTTCGTCTTTATGTTTCATTTATTTCTAGTCAAATATGGCATTCGTAAATATAAAAAAATCTTAATGATAAGACTTTAGGGCTCCGAAATGGGTTTAACCCTTGTCATTTTAGGCTGCACTGACCTACATTTGTTCCTGATTGATGTCCAGTTTTAAAAAAATTATCAACGCATGCTTTCTTCTAATCAGAATTATTGGGGTAGAAAAGTATGTGGAACCTCTCCTCCATGTGAGAAATACCCCACTAATCTTCAGATATACTTATTTACTTTTGTTGCCGCACTGGGCAAGACATTTGTAAAATACCCTTCCTTTTACGATGATTCCAATATTACTAGATTCTAATATTATCTACAAATAATTATGCAAATATTCTGAAGAGAATTAATTCCTCTGCTATTATTAATATTGTTATTTCTTTCGTTGTCCTGCTGTCCTCATAAATTCTCTCAATGATAAACATTAATTTATTAATTTTACTTTCAATTTTAATTATGGGTTTCGACATTCAACATTTTATTCCTTACCTGTTGCATGTGGATGTGTAATTCTATACAGAATCACGATTCCTGGAAGTTCTATTGATTAAAACCAATTATTAAATTGATAGCAACTAACATAAATTTTCAGCCTTTTCTCAAAACAATAAAAAAATAATATTAATTCTTACAATTTTACAACTTCTATTGAGTTCATGAATGTATTCTTTTCCTCTGTACAAACATTAAAATACCGTACGGTTTTGAATAGAGTTTGTAAGATTACTGCAATGCCTTCTCAAATGATTTCTCGGTTGAATCGGCTGACCGTGGAATGTTCCCGGTATCCCTATTATCGCGTTCTTGCCTATCATTATAATAAATTTAACACGATCTGCAATATCCTCAACGACTTGGTATTTAATAGGATTTAATAATTTTGATAAAATCAATACGCGGTTGCAACTTTCCCTAGCTGTACTTCGTATGAAAGACCTATGGGCGACTATCTTCATCTTATTGAAAATTTCTTCCGTCTACGGAGCTATCTTAATTTAAATCACATCAAAACACGGAGTCTATTTGCTTTCAAATCTCCAGCTACATTAACAAAAATTACCTTTATAATTCAATACTAATTCTTAGCACAATACCATGCTTTCAGACTAGTCATAAGTTCCCGCCTTACTATAATTTAAATAATACTGCAGTCTATGCTGAAAAACTTCACACTGCCTCTATTGCTTACGTGTCACCTCGAACGCTTCAATAACTTTCCAGAGAGTTTTCTTTAAACTTTCTCAGAGAATCACGGCTTTCAATGCCCTCTCCACACATTTTGCATGTAAAGTGTTCAGGACCGTGTCTCCCCATCTGAACAACGCTATGACACTAAGCATGGAATACTACAGTTTGTTTATTGGTTACCCTAGCAACATATATTCTATGATTTTTGAGCCAGCCTACAATCCCATTATCACTAACGCTTGATGCCGATTTTAGCATTCAAATTAAACCCGGGGTGTCTGGCTTATCACATATGACAATAACATTTTCTGACATATTTAGTCGAGGATAACAATACCAACAGTTTATATTGTCTCTTTTACTTTGATGCATTACTACTTTAGTTACGTAGTAAAGAAGTACTATTAGTACTATTAGTACGTAGTAAAGAAAAAAGTATTGTAATGCTGTAATACAAACATCGGCAACTTTTTGACAGAAAACCCATATTGTAAGGCTGGGTTATGGAAAAGTAAATAAATCATCTTCCCTAAATGTAGAAAATTACTTCCTCTAACACGTTGGGTTGTCAGAATCCATGTTTTGGGGGTTCTGGATACCGAAAAATTGGTTAATGGTAAAACGTCTGTCTGCGGTCAATGCTAGCGTCTAAACATTTTAGAAGATGTTCCCCAAAATTAACATTACCCGATCAATCAGAAGAAAATCGGGGCCCTGTGAATTTGAAATTTATATTTTAAATTTTGGGGGTTGACATTATGAAACATCAAAATTTTTAGTGGCTGACAAAAATTCGATGACTATATTTCGTCAACAAAACATGGACCAGAAGATATTATAAAATTAAAATTACCCCCAAAAGATTATCAATAAATACGTAGAAAAAAAGCCGACAGTTCCTAAAAGACCTTAATGTGCAATGTTACTAATGATTTAAATCCACTACCTTGTTTCAATTTGCCTTCATTCCTCAACTGACACACAGTCAGACTTGATGCAGCTCGTTGTATGTCTTTTGCAAATGTACATTCCCGTCTGAGATATGGCATAATATTCTGGGGAAGCTCATCCTGTAGTACTTTTAGATTGCAAAATAATAGTGTTCTAATAATGAAAAATGCCTTCCACGTGATCCCTGCAAGCCTCTTTTCATTGAACTTGGATTCTTACCATTGCCTTGCCTATTTATTTATGAGTCTGTAGTATTTGTCAAAACTGACTTACTTAACGGTGGGAACATATTTTCATGTAATACTGATATTTATAATTACAACATTCATCGTAGAAATCATGTTCATAAAGTGTCAGTATCAACAGCTCACTACAAGAAATCCACATACATGTACGTCACTTTACAACGCTTTGCCAGATGACATTAAACAATTAAAGTCGGTGCAATTTTAAGTTAATCGTTAATAGTAAAATCTCTTCTGCTGCATAACTGTTTCTATAGAATTAGAGACTATACTGATCATCAAAAAGACAAATAATGTTTATTTTAACAAAAATGATATATAACGGAGTAGTTTACATTTGAATTGTATAATTAAAAAAGACTTAACATACCTGTAACAAGAAATATGCTTCAGCTTCCGGGTCAGTGATCCCCATCTCGCATTTCATTTTTTGCAATTTTATCTGCTATATGTTCTGTATCTTTCGCAATCATATTATGTGCCTTTCTTTATTAGTATTTTATAATTTTTAATTTGAATTGCTACTAATCCTCCCGTTGTATTTCAATTTTCGCAATTTTATCTGCTATTTGTAACTAAAATTTAAATGAATCTAATAATTGTAATTTAAATTTCTATCTTATTTTATATGTTATTTGTAATTCATTTATATTTTTGCGTACCTTTTAGACTGATGGTGATGGCAAAGTCGTCGAATGCCGGCTATCTAAATAAAAATAATATGTTGACGAAGATGACCTCTTTTGTTTCTTCTCATAAGAACGTCAACAACATCAGATCAGAATTCCCACAATCCATTCTCCTTAGTTAAATTTGAAATATACATTCTAGGAAATGAACTTGGATATTTGTTTATATTTGAAACGAAAAAAACATGATTCATCGTAGTATTTCCGAAATCTACCTTATTTTTTTCCTCTAAAGTACATGTCGGTTTTAATCGACTATAATTTTGGTTGCCGATACACGCCCCAAATTACATTAAAAAATACGTAAACTTACTAACTAAAAAATTCGTAAACTTACGTTTCTTACAGAGTTTTACTTCGCATTCCTTTGTTAGTGGATTCGTGCCCCATGTTTCGGGAGAGAATTAATCATTAACTCCAATTTTGGGCCTAGTGAATCTACGTTCATTGCAACTACCGGTAGCGGTAGCTCAGTGCATCAACGTTCATTGCAACTACCGGTAGCGGTAGCTCAGTGCATCAACTGATGCCACTGCAGCGCCGGGAGGTCCTAGGTTCAAGTCCTGACGGCGGCAGGATTTTCGACACTAGCTTTTCAGCTAGGTCGAATTCAGTCGCTGTCTGGAGAATTCTAGCGTCCGGCTGCTCTGATCGGTAGTTTTCCGTGGTTTCTCCAATCAACACCAGACGAATGCCGGAGCAGTACCCTACCAAACGGGCCACGGACCGCGCGCCATCTGTCCTTCCTTTTCCTATCCTCTCCTCTTACACATACACTTACACTAACATGCACTACACTACCACATATTCCGGGAGACCGGTCGGGAGCTTCGAGCTTGTCCCGGCTGGGGCGGTGCCCGCTGGTGGGAGAGTCCTGGTTAGGGGGAAATCCCACTAACCGACGGTAGGTCGGCGCCGGATCTCGCCATCCAGTGGGGGAAGATCGCCGTCTCCCGCGAAAAAAACATGCATTACGCTGACGGGACTAATGACCGAAGCAGTTGACGCGCCCGGAAATGCGAAAGAATCAATCAATCAATTCATTGCAACTGTTTCTCCTTCTCTGCGAAAAGCGTAGGTGAATGCTCTAGCATTGCTACCACTTTGTCAGCTGACGCCTCGAGCAAACTGGCATGAACTCGCAGCGTATTTATTTGGACGCAGGAGCGGGAATAAACTAAAATTCAACCAATGTAATCCATATGAAATGAAAGCCTGAAAGATTTCATCGTAGAAAAAGCGAGGCCAATTTTCCAGTTCGGTGCGTTTGATTTCGCAGAGATCTCCTGTAAATTATCCTTCTATTCTCTATCCTTCATGTGCTGTTCTGCCTCTGCATATTGCCGGAGAAGTCGCGATGGTGCCTCGCTCTGGGAGGAGAGTTCTGCAGGAGAGCGCGAGAAGCTAGTAACGTCACGCTGCCCGTAGAGTGCGTTAGGGTCGGAGTGCGTACCCCACGGATCGATGCGTGACCAAGAAATGTTTGCGATCCTTTTCTTGTGCAATATATTCATGAAAGAGGACGTATTAAGCATTAGTTATAAATGGGCAAAAACATTTAAAATGTTTTATAATTTCTTTTGTTCGGCAGTTGTTGAAGAAAGTTGAAGGAAATCAATATCAAACTTACACATGTGATTAGGAAATAACTGGAGATTCAGTTAGTGGGAAAATCATATGAAGTAAGTTTACGCAAAAATGAAAATTGTAATGTGTAAATGAGAAGTCTTTTCTGTCAACGATGTTTCCAAAAATTTCACGCATGTGAATAATTTTTGAAAATTCGAAAGTTTTAATTATTGGTATTGTAAGGGCAGAGCTTTCCGCTCTATCCATACAAACATTTTAATGAATCATTTGGAGTTGTTTTTGAGGAAATATATTTTTACGCATTTTTACGTGAAAACTTATCATTTTTTAAGAGAACTGCACGAGCAATAATTTAAAGATATAATACTGAAAAATAAACTGTACTAGAAATACATTTAAAACATTTAATACACTTTTAAGCTTTAAATACATTTAAAAACCAAAATTATAAGACAGGTTTGAAAAAAAGAACTTCTGCCAATTTCATTAATTCAATAGTTTTAATGAAACTGGAACCCACATCTTATTTATAGAATCAATTCCTATAATTTCGCAAATACGTTAAAGAATAGAATAGACAGACGTTCTTAGGACAAATTTTAAAATGTCGTAGAGACTACAAAAATAGCGAATATACTACTGCATACATCAATTGATTTGATAAGAAATATGTATACCCTTTTAGTAATGAATGCAATAATTAACTTGTTACATTGTTTTGTATTTTTATATAATGAAAATGGAAGTCATACAAATGATACTGTAATTATTTTTAACCTTCCAAACGTGTGTGTTCTATTCAATAGTGGTATTCAATAGTGGTATATCTATTCAGTAGTTCTATTCAACAGTGGCTAGTCTCTTTAACCAATACTTTTCGAGAATTGCTGCCGATCTCACTAAGGGTCTTCAGGCACAAAATTCAAAAACAGACAGTTCACCCAAAATTTTAGACACGATGTTCGTTTCCGAAACTTCTTCCTATGAAATTCTCAAAATAATCGGTAAACTAAAAAATAAATATTCGTTCGGATTCTTTGTTAAAGACCTGTGCGTATGCCATTATACACCCGTTAACTCACATATTTAATTCATCGTTATTCACCGGATCGTTTCCAGATATTTTCAAAACAGCTAAAATTAAACCGCTCTTCAAAAAATGCAACAAAATATGAAATTCAAAATTATCGGCCCTTTTCTCTTCTATAAGTTTTTTCAAAAATATTAGAGAAACTTTTTTACGTACGAATGGAAACCTTTCTCAGTAAACACGACGAGCTTCCAGACTGCCAACATGGATTTAGAAAATCAAAATCAACGGAAACAGCTATATTTTCTTTTCTTAAAGATGTCGCCTCATCATTGGATCAAAACGAAGCACCTATTGGATTATTTTTAGATCTCTCAAAAGCTTTTGACGTCATTAATCATGACATTTTACTTTCAAAATTACCTTCATATGGAATCCGTGGTATTGCTCTAGATTGGTTATGTTCGTACCTTAAACAACGATCTCAGAGAATTGAAATACCTTACTGGAATGATGGAACATTACGTACGCACCTTTTCGGCTCTTTACCCATTGCACGTGGAGTTTCCTCAAGGATCGATTTTAGGCCCTATTCTGTTCCTACTTTACGTAAACGATATGCCCTCGACGATTTGAATCGGAAGAACGGTTCTCTTTGCGGATGATACGAACATCCTTTGCAATAAAGAAACCGTAAATAGTACAATATCAGATGTTTCAAATTGTTTCCGAAATAAAAAATTAATAGTAAACGAAATGAAAACGGTTTTAATGCAGTTTTCCATTTCAAATAAACAATTATGTTCTCCATTGAAAATGAACGGTGTACCATTGACTGATGTTAAGGCAACAAAATTTCTAGGTCTCTCAATTCAGTCAAACCTTAAATGGAACGTCCATTTAAATGAATTGAACACAAAATTAAGTTCATTATGCTACGCGTTCAGAATTCTTGCAAATTCAGTCAGCCTTCATACTGCTCGTTGTGTATACTTCACGAATGTTCATTCCCGCCTGAGATATGGCATAATATTCTGGGGAAATACATCTTATAGCTCCCAGACTTTTAGATTACAAAAACGAATTGTACGAATAATAACCAAATCCCACACACGTGATTCTTGTAAGCCTCTCTTCATTAATCTAGGAATTTTACCTTTGCCGCGTCTGTTTATTTACGAATCAGTGGTTTTGTCAAAAATGACTTGCTTAAAGGAGGGAATATATTTTCAGAAAATGCCGATGCCTATTTCTATAACACTCGAAGTAGAAATCATATTCATCAGGTGACAGTATCAACAGCTCATTACAAAAAATTCACATCCAATACATGTACATTATTTTACAACACTTTGCCAGATGACATTAAACGATTAAATTCGAAAGAAAAGTTTAAATCCCAAGTGAAATCGTTTCTGTTGCAGAACTGTTTCTATACAATTAGAGACTATACTGAGCATCACAAGAAAAGTAACATTAATTTAAACAATGATACATGATGCATTATTTACCATTTGGACTGCATAAATGTGTATAAACAACCTGTAACGACTATTGTACTACAGCATCCGGGTCAATGACCCCCATCTCGATCAGGTTTTTCGTCCAGTTTCCCTGATCCATTGAGCAAATGCTGAGATGGCTCCTTGTTTTGCTTCTGGACATAAATGTAACTTCATTTTCTGTGCACGTCTTCTAGAATTCAGTGGGAAATACAATTATTCAAATTATCGTTTCCATGTTGTCGCGGCAGGAAGTATTATTCCGAAGGACAACATGGATAAGAGCCAAAATGTATTGCT
The DNA here is from genome assembly GCA_011170035.1 of Teleogryllus occipitalis. NCBI lineage: Eukaryota > Metazoa > Arthropoda > Insecta > Orthoptera > Gryllidae > Teleogryllus > Teleogryllus occipitalis. Next base: position 55,873 of record BLKR01010251.1, read on the forward strand.
TATTTATCCTTGAAAATAGATTTTATTACATGGGAGGGTTTTTTTCTTCAAAATGTAAGTAGTATATGACTTAGTGTAGGGATCACAGAATTTTGAAAATGTGCACAAAATTCACTTTTCCCCATAGCACGTCATACGCTGTTTTAACTGTTTTTGACGTAAAATAAATAAATAAATAAATAAATAAATAAATAAACAATTCTATCTGAGAATCTATATCAACTGCTAATAACAATAACAACTCTAATCTTTTTACCCTTCATTATAGTCACTTTAGAGTCTTGACTTAAGTATTTAAGTAGCTATAATAATTGGTGTGTAGAGGCAGCTAGATCATGCTCTACCAAAAATTAAGATTGTTTCAAATTCGTAATGCCTTGATTTTGGCCCATGTAACTGATGAATGTTCATTTTGAGTAAATGCCTGTTTTCAATTTAGACGCTAGATTTGTTTACACTTGGGCAGACAAGGGTTTAAAACAAGAGATTTTTCGGTATCAGGGACACTAAAAACGGTTTATTTTCTTCAAAATATCGACAGCAATTATTTGCTGCGTTGTATTTTTTTCTTAGTACTATATATACTACGTATGCTTTAGTATGCGGTGATTAGAATATAAGAAGTACGCGAGGAAAAGTTTTATGAATTCTGCAAAACGCATTCACCATTTCTCAAATAGTGTGGCAGGCGTCACGAGTTGTGCGGAGGGGTGTTTGTCTAATGGGGGCGCAATGCGTTTTGTTGGTCGCTTTTCCTCATTTCTTGTCGCTATTTGCACGCATATCCAACGACCAGATTATACACTGTTTTGGATCTCCGTGAAAATGTCTGCGTATCCTTTTCAAGACGTTTGCAATTTGTGAGTACAAGTGCTCGGCGACCACACGCATGGGCTCCTTGGTTCTTCTTTCAGCACATGGAGGTGATAAAAAATTAAAGATATGATGTTCTGTATCTAGGAAATGAGACCGAGAGGGCGTTTGAGCTGTGATGAAAATGATCCCCATAAGAAACTGGATGATCAAACAAGGGTAGAAACCTGAAAATTTCGTAACTCCGCAGTCGTGCATTGTCCTGGAGCACATGCTAATGGCGAAGCCGGGGGCGGAGCAAGCTGTTGCCCGTCGATGCCCCCGGGGGCGGAGGCGAAGCCGTTACCAGTGAAATGCGCCTTTAATAAAGAGCACGGCGTCGTTACGCGCTATGATAAGCCGTAAAAGTTTACTGTTGATGAAACGGCGCGCCATGCGGCGCGGGCGGACGGGACGTCTTCTTAGCGCCATGCCATGCCCTCGCTCTCGCCCACGCCCACATCCTCGACTATCCCTCCGCCCACACCCTTCCTCACGCCCTCACACACGCCCACGCCCACGCCCTTCGCTCACGCCCACGTCCTCGCCCACCTCTTAGCCCTCGCCCTCGCCCCAGCGCACGCCCTCTCCCACGCCTTCGCCCTCGCCCACGCCCTCGCCCTCGCCCTTGCCCACGCTCTCATCCATGCCTACGCCCTCGCCCACACCCTCGCCCACACCCTCGCCCACACCCTCGCCCACGCTCTCGCCAATGCCCACGCTCTCTCCAATGCCCACGCCCAGAAGAGAGCGTAGGTGACTACGCTCTCTCCCTCGCCCTCATTCACGCCCACGCTCTCACTCACGCTCACGCCCTCGCCCACGCCCTAGCCCACCCCTTAGCCCACGCCCTCGCCCATGCCTTCGCCCTCACCCACGCTCTCGTGGTTCGTTTTGGAGCCTCTTTGGAACCTAGAAAAGACAAGTTTCGTAAATAATTGGCCATATTTCTTCGGGGAATGTGTCAGGCATTGCGAGAGCTAACATACAAGTACACCGAGTAGAGGTTTCTACAACTCACAATAACTTAATCATATGAATTAAAAAAGAAAATATTAATACTATTAATATTTATGAATATTTGTACTGATCCCTGATTAAGTAAAAAGTGAGTAGTTAAATAATAAAAATCCACTTTTGTACATCAAACCGAATACTTGGTCGAATTCAGGCGCTATCTGGAGGACAATTCTAGCAGCCGGCTGCTTTGATCGGTAGTTTTCCGTGGTTTCTCCGATCACCACCAGGCGAATGCGGGAGCAGTACCCTAACAAACGGGTCAGGAACCGCGCGTGATGATTCCTTCCAATCCCTTGTCCTGAAGTCACTCCTTACTTATACACACTTACCATTTAATGCAGCATACTACCACAAATATCGGAACCTTTGAGCTTGTCCCGGCTGAGGCGGTGCTCCTAGTAGGAGACATCTGGTTGGGGAAAACCCCTGATAACTGACGTGTAAGTCGGTGCCGGATCTCGCCAATGAGCTGGGGACGATCAAAGCCACCTCCCGCAATAAAAAACATGCCGTACACTTACGGGACTAATGGACTTGCAAGTTGACACGCCCGAATATACGAAATATTCAATCAATCAACCAAATATCTATTTGGGATCGTTTTCCTCTATTTGCCCGTATGCAGCATTCAGGAAGCTGTTGGCTGCGAACAAGCGTTTTGTTCAGTGCACGTATGACTAATTTCCTTGGCGTGGGACTCCTGGGTGGATCCCATCCCTCGTTCCGTTCCGCGCGTGCCCACGAACCGAATCGGGCGGCAGCGTTGCGCCCTCGCGGAGCCAATTCGGAAGCACCGATGGAGAGGCGACCGGACCAGACGGTCCGCGCTTCGAGCCCAATCGGGCGCGCAAATGGGGCACTCGTCCGGCCGGATGCGCGTCATTTGCGGGCGTCTGCGCGCGGAGAGAAAGTGTTCAGCGTTAAACGCCTGGGTGCGCCCTAACACCCATATGGTAATCAGCGGGAGTCGTGATTGGCATGATAGGGTTCGAAATTTGCCTCGTTGTACTCGATGCAAACGAGTTTTGGTTATGTTTGTCGTTTTACAAAGTGGCAAACATCTACGAGCTTCTGATGAACTCTCGATATCCAAATTATATTCTTGGACGTTTTGAATTGTGACAATTTTAACCAGTAAACTTCACAGTGCTCCATGGCACTCTAGCCAAGGGCGGACCCACACAGTACATTAAGGGAGGCTAATGTATGTTCTGACTCTCTATATTTTTGATTAATTATTTTTATTATTGGGATAAAAAATGTAAGAAGTAGAGTTTATTCATTAAGTGAAAATTGCTTGCGATTTGATTAATGTATACATCCGAATTTAGTCCACAATAAATACTGTATACATGTCTATTATTTTTGTGGACTAAGTGAAAAGAATGTGCTTTGGTGAGGGCCTAGACTCTCATGTTTACATTGCATTAGCCACATTCGATGTGCTTTCTTCGAAGATTGTGAAATTCAATTCAATTTGGTATTTCAAATCTCTGTTTTTTGCGGTCCCCAAAAGTTGAGGTGAGGAAAGAGTACTACGTGCATATCCCGTGGCGATGACTTGTAGACCCGAGCTTAATCTGCAGCTCTGACGTGTTATTATTCCCAGTAACTCGGGATTCGTAGGTATTCGCGAATAGGAGGCCGAAGGTGGAGGAAGACCGATAACACGATGTTTTCTAATGTTTCTTCGCGTCTCCAATGCCTCAAATATTTTCCGTTGTATAGTACTAACCAGAACACCTACTATATACTCTTCCTATCTTTGTCCTGTCCTCTTCTCTTATTTTCATTTTCATGCACTATACTACCGCAGATGTCGGAAGACCATTCAGGAGTTTGGTGTTTGTCCTGTCCGAGGCGGTGCCTCTCTGGGGGAGATTCCTGAAGCGGGAAAACTCCGATAGCCCACATGCAGGTCGGCACAGAATCTCTCGCCCAACGGGGAAGAAAATTCGCCAGCTGCCGTCCATACCATGCACTACATTCACGGGACACGACCAAATTAGTTGACGCGCCAGGGAGCACTCAATTCTACTCTTGGGTCGTCCCATTCCCTCTCAACATTCTCATTGTCGCTTCTCTATCCACCCCGCGCTCTTTCACCGCACCAGGCGCCACATCCCACTGAATTGCGCCCTGCGCCGCGCCGCCGAACCCTCCCGCCGGAAGACCTCGTCGGCTCCTCAGCCTCGCACCTCCCTTGTTTATTCGAGCATCGCGGCCCCGTGGCCTCGCGCCCTGCGCCCCGCGCCCTCGCCCTTCGCGCGGGTGAATATTACTTTCCAATTCGAAGGGAATTCGACGCGGCGCGGATCCGCCGGTGCCGCGGGCGCAAGTGTGAGAGGAGGAAGAAGGGCGCGAAGGTGAAGTCGGAAATGGATGCGCGGGTGGAGCGGAGGAGGTGGAGACGAAAGAGGAGGTGAGGACAGAGCCCATCGGATGGGAGGCGGCGACGGAGCCGAAGAGCAAACGGGTGTGGTGAGACGGAGTTGGGATGATGTTTGGGGGAGGGCAAGGTAGGGGGTGGGCTGAACGGGAATCCAGGGGATGGGACGGAATGGCAATGGGAACTGGGTCAGTGCGGAGATGGAGCGAGGGTGCAGGTGCAGGCAGTGAGGAAGCCGAAGCGCAAACGGGTCGGAGAGATGGAGGAGCGGAGAGGACGTTTGAGTGGAGAGCAAGGGACGGACTGGATTTGAATCCGGAAGCTGGGACAACGCGAATGGGGACTGGGTCAGAGTGGGAGATGGGATGAGGGATAGAGGTGAACACATCCGGCGCTGCAGAAGAAAGGAAGACGAATGGTTGCAGGGCTCAGCGGTACCAGAGGATGAGCTATCGGAACACGGAATATGCAGTTTGCAACAGAAATGGGACGGGGTCAAGGAAGAGGGGGCTTGGCCAGGACAAAGATGGAGGCTGGGTGGACAGGGGGCACGAGATCTCATTCAGGACTGGGGGTCACGTAGCTAGCCTCCCCCAGAGACTCGGGCAGAGTGTGAAACGCGAGCGTCTGCATAACCGGAGATGGAGGTGGACGCCGAAGCGTTGATGGAATTGGAAGCGGAGAGTGGCATCCTACAAGGTAATGCCATGATGAAGGCTGTCGGCTGTCCGGGTGACGCCGCGTCGAGGGCATTGATGCTGACGTTTCAACCATCATATCGTGGTCTTCTTCAAGGATCGAGATGCCATGATGGTTTCAAGTAGAACGGAGCATGACAAGGACATGGGAGGAGCCGGAACCCAATGCATGGTGCAGGCAAGGTTGAAAATGGACGAGCGGAAGTGAAAGCTGAAGCTCGGACGTACAATGGAATAGTTTGATTCGGGAACAGAAGGATTGGGGCGTGTCTTTGAGCACAGAAAATGGCGGTGGCGAATTCTTAGATGGAGCTTGGACAAGACGAGAGATGGCAGGACTGGAACTAGAGGGAGGATAGGGCAGCGTCCAGGGGGGGGGGTGAGAGCGGCGGACAGGACGGCAACGGGGACGGCGGCGAGGGTGGCGATGAAGGCGAATCGACAGTGTTGATTGCGTGGAGTGGAAGGTAGCGGAGTGGGTCTATGGAGATGGCGTGAATGGAATCGGCGGCACAAAAATGGTGTCGGGTGCCCCAGGCAACCGCATGCCCGCCCTTGGCGCTGTGTACTCTGGGCAGAAACAGGGTGCGGGAAGGTGCGAGGAAAATGGACCTTAAGGAGCAAAGTAATCGACACGCCGGTTGCGCCTTCGAAAGAGCCGTCGAAATGGGTCTCACTGGCTCGGATGATACATGAAAGTCCCGGCCATAAGTCTCGAAGTTTTGCAATTCTCGAATGAATTAAACATTTTGCGTAAAATGTTTCTAATTTTTTTATTTTATCTCATGATTTTGTATGTCATCACTGCCAGACGAAGTATATATGAGTAGTATTTTCGATTTCAAATTTCAGTAGTATTTCAAATATTCAGTAGTTCAAATATGAGTAGTGTTCTATACTATACTTACTTTTTATTTTTCTAAGTCAACCCATTTATAATTTGTGTTTAGTCCAATGTGTTTGTCTAACAAAATTTAAACAGCTTTTTAGACCACTGTTTTCCTCTTATTCATTAATCAAGAAGCATGGGAAGCTATGGAAGTTCATTGTACACACATCGGACTCACAGCTAGTACAGAGAAGTGATACTTCGAGCACCTGATAAATTATGATTTGATACACGATGTTTGGATGATTTAGAAGCGTACTTTACCGTATAATCCATGCTTTATTCATTTTAAACACCTTCACGCCTAACACAATCCCATTATCTTTACCCTAAGCGAGTGATACAGCAGGCACACCAGATAGATCGACATGAAGTTTATGCAGTGTAACAGCTGAGGTAACCAGGCATTATCCGGATGTATCACATCATCCACTCCTCGCCGCCATCATCCATTTTTACATATAAAAGTTAAAAAGGGTCGCAAATCTGACCCCTGTGGACCCCCTGAGCAGAGCTTGCCCTCGCCCTCGCGTGCTGTCGGAGCGCCTCCGTTGTGAGAGGCCGCGCGGGGCGGCGTCGCAGAGCAGTGATTGATGGGCGCGCAATTAATGCGCCGCGGGCGCCCCGACGCCTAATGGCGCTGAAAAAGCGCGTGCGGCGTCCGCTCCCCTCACCACCTCCTCTCACAGCACCGCGTCACACCGCCCCGTGCCGCCTCGCTGCGCCGAGCGCCGAGTCTGTCGCCTCACCCCTTCACTCACTCCCCTCCTCGGTCCTGTCTCCTGCGGCCCGACAAGCCCCTCGGCCAATTCCGCCCCAACCTTCCCATCTCATCTCCACGGTTTGCCCCCATCCGTATCCGTTTTGACCCGTCCCATCTCGCACCACCCAGTCCCTTTGGTCAGTTTGTTAACTGCCAGACCGGGAGCGGTAGCTCAGTGCATCAACTGATGTCACTGCAGTGCCTCTGACCGGGAGGTCCTAGGTTCGAGTCCTGGAGGCGGCAGGATTTTCGACACTAGCTTTTCAGTTAGGTCGAATTCAGTCAGTGTCTGGAGGAGAATTCTAGCGGCCGACTGCTCTGATCGGTAGTTTTCCGTGGTTTCTCAGATCAGCACCCGGCGAATGCCGGATCAGTACTCTAATAAACGGGCCACGGACCGTGCGCGATCTTTCCTTCCTCTTCCTTGTCCTCTCCTCTCCCCTTTCACACACACACTTACACTAACATGCACTACACTACCACATATTCTGGGAGACCGGTCGGGCGCTTAGAGCTTGTCCCGGCTGGGGCGGTGCCCCGCTGGTGGGAGAGTCCTGGTTAGGGGGAAACCCCACTAGCCGACGGTAGATCGGCGCCGTATCTCGCCATCCAGCGGGGGAAGATCACCACCAACACACTAACGGGACTAATGACCAAAGCAGTTGACGCGCCCGGAAACACGAAAAAATCAATCAATCAATCAACTGCGAGAAAGTGATGCCCTTCAAAAAATACATTAGTAATAATATAAACGAAGGAGGCACGATCATTATGAGGTTAAAAAACTACTGGCCTAAATAGAAATGCTCTTCAGGTTCAGTGTGAAGATGATACCAAG
>BLKR01010252.1:0-63301 GCA_011170035.1 Teleogryllus occipitalis
TGTATGTGAGAGAGAGAGTGTGTGTATGTGAGAGAGAGAGTGTGTGTATGTGAGAGAGAGAGTGTGTGTATGTGAGAGAGAGAGTGTGTGTATGTGAGAGAGAGAGTGTGTGTATGTGAGAGAGAGAGAGTGTGTATGTGAGAGAGAGAGAGTATGTGAGAGAGAGTGTGTGTATGTGAGAGAGAGTGTGTGTGTGAGTGTGTGTGTGTGTGTGTGTGTGTGAGAGAGAGAGTGTGTGTGTGTGTGTGAGAGAGAGAGTGTGTGTGTGTGTGTGTGAGAGAGAGTGTGTGTGTGTGTGTGTGAGAGAGAGTGTGTGTGAGAGAGAGAGAGAGAGAGAGTGAGAGAGAGAAAAACAAAAAATGATGGTGTAGAGTTAATAATTGCATCGCCAAAAATATAACAAATACTCATTTTATAAACCTAAAGTACAAACAAAATTCTACATACAAATTTGTTTTATCATAATGATATAAACTCAATAAATACAGTTTTGATTTACAAACATCCTCACGTCGAATTTCATAGTTTTATTGCGCTTGTTTAAGTTTTAAGTGAAATGTCAGAAGCTATTAAAAAAGAGTGTTGCTGTGTTTGTTAGCTCCGCTTGAACTCCGGTGAAAGAATCGGGAAAATAACAAATTGTCTTCGAGTATAGAAGTTGGTCGTTGGCTACTCGTGAAAAGTTATTATGGATGTTTCTTAATTACAATAGAATATTCACATCTTGCTTACTTCCACCAGCGGATGAAGAAATACTGAATATAGTTTGAAACTGCTTATGAAATACATATTTCCTGGAGATGACGCAGCTGTCAATGTTCTTTAGTGTTATGAAATACAAATACATACTCTTTTTGGAGGTGTTTTTTCAACGTGGTTAACATGATTCTCATTATTTTGTATATTTTTTTCCCACTATACAGAAATTTCCAGAATTCTGTAGATAATGTAGGATCAAACTTGAATTAACGTCCTTACGCGCTCTATTTACTTTTCATTGCAAAATCTGTGTACATGTTATGAGTGTGAAACAATAGCGAAATGTGATCAATAACAGTGTTCTTACGAATATTAGAATGAGAAACAAAATCGTACATCGAATGGAAACCAAAACCTGTATTTTCTATATGTTCTATGCGTCTCCTATTCCAATGTTAACCTATTATGTTAAGTACCACTTGTTTTAAATAAATTCAACATTCTGTTTATCAAAAAATAATATTTTGTATTTTGAAAAAGATAATATTTTAGTTTAATTACAAAAAAAGTAATGAAGATTGCAAATCTTTTAATGTATTAAAGGCTCAAAGAACTATTTATTGGTATGTTTATATTCAGAAATAATTATGTGTGTATAAATATATATTTACTAAACACGCAAAGCCTCGTATGTCGTTGCCAGGAGAGTGCTGAAGTAAGGAAGCGACATTGATGCCGATATTTTGTTTGTAGATGAAACATTTCAATAGTCACAATTTTATAAAAGTTAAAATATGAAATAAATAAGCCCGAGATGATCCTGATACTAACCCTGGTATTTACTTCGTCTCTCCTCTTGTTTCACACACGGAGAGGAGGTTTTTAAACTTTCTTTTTAGTTAAATTTTAATTGCAAATTAATATACACGGCCACTATCAAATTAAATTGTGTTGCGCACGAATCGAGGGTACTAAACCAGCTTTAGAACATGAATGGATTTTGGTCGATGTATGGTTAACATCGATGTTCCGCAACAGGATATTTTGTTGTCGATGTCGCATCACTAGGCAGAGTCATCGTCACGTGAACGCGGACGCGCCTAATGGAGCGGCAGGAAGAGTTCGGCGTGCTGCCGAGGCGCAGCGGCCAAGGCGCTCGTGGGCAGCTCTGGTCACGTTGGTTCTGCCTCTACGTGATCACTGACATCTCTTATTATACATGTAATGGGAAATCGTAAAAATTATTGAGAAGAAATACGTAGAGTTCTGTACTAAAACAAGTAGACAAAGTAGTAAAAAAAATAGGAAGATTAAAAAAATATAGATATATTATTTTGAAACGATTTACAAATTAAAATAGATGAAATGTAAGCAATCCCTTAAAATTTTTTTTACACATTGAAATGGGAAACGTTGTTCCCAGTAACTTGGTAGAATCATCCGTCTTACAGTCCGTTGTAAAATCGCCTCCAATGTTTTCTCCTTTCCTTAAGAGTTCCCGTGTGGTAGTGGGAATGTATTGAATATATTTGTGCGGTGTGCGAGTGTTGGCGCTGTGCATTCCCCGCGCGTCCCAACCTTCAGGCGACGGTGGCCGCGGCGACGCAAGCACCGCTAGGTAGCGGTGGCGCCAACGGGACCTCCCCCTCCCTCGGCTGGCATGGAGGGCGGGCGGGTGGGCCGGCTGGTCGCGCCGATCCTTTCACCGCCTCTAGGACGTACTAGACCAGGCGAATAGAGCCAAGGCCGGCACTTCGTGCTTCCTTGCGTTGCCCCGCTCAATGCCTCCTTTGGCTAAAGCAACATTGCGCAGTGTAATGCATTTTTTACGTAATAAGTATAGTGAACCAATTGTAAATCTTATTACAATTGGGAGCATCATAAAACGAGACCATTAGATAGTGATTGATAACGAAATCAGTATTGTAATATGATGTTACGATATGAACATCGTACGAATTGCATTATTAAAACGGCATTTCCACGACTACTGTGATTTTCTTTCATATTTTAGTGTTCTTGCGAATTATTACTAATCAATCACAATAGTGTTCTTATAATTCGTATTATGATAGTGCCCTCGGTTTCGTGAACTCTTTTTTGTAATGAGATGAATTTTTAGAACAGATTTTAAAGCAAAAATATCTATCTTGGAATTTCAACGATGACAGAATTTTCAACATTTCCTAGATAGGTCGATGCCTGTAGGAGAATTCTAGCGGCAGGCTGCTCTGATCGGTATTTTTCGGTGGTTTCTCCGATCCAAACCTCGCGAATGCCGCAGCAGTACCGTAACAAACGGGCCATGGACCGTAAGCGATATTTCCTTGCTCTTCCTTGTTCTATCCTCATCCCTCACACAAACGAACATGTCGGGAGACCTTCGAACGAGGCCAGATCAACCGGGGAGTATTCAGTTTAAAAAAATCGTCTGCATAGTTTAGGTTCTGGTGTTCCCAGACAGACGGACGGACATTTTTGGGAGAAAAAGTAAAGAAAAGAGAAAAAAACAACTGTTTCGGTATTGGTGGACCACAAAACGTGTATTTTCGTTCAAATTTCGAAATCGACTTTCCGCAGTATTATAAATCTTTCTTTCTATTACATAGTTTACTTCGTATATACGTATACATACGAAAGATAAACAAGCTCTACAATTTTATGGCTTTTGGTTGTTTTGCCCGTATATTAGAAACACTTTTCTGTATTGATTAATTTATGAAGTTCTGTTGAGTTCATATAACTTGTGATATTGTTCTGCAATATTGTCGGCGCTGGATGTAGGTTTTCTAAGATGAAGTTAATAAAGTTTGACTATTTACGTAACATGACTATTTATCGTTTTCTTGTCTTAGCTGTGATCGAACGATTCTGTTGTATTCGAATTGCTTTTTGTCTTTAAACATTTATCTACTTTATTATAATATGGTGAAGGAAAAGTTGTAAAATCGCTTAATTGCTTCAAATACATCTCTCACATGTATTGTTTAATGAATAGGGTGCTGTAAACCATTCCGAGAGTTGATTAACTTCAGAATAATGCTACGGAAGCCTTTTACGTTTCGTGAATATTATAAAAGATAGCTAGTCAATGATTTGCCATTAAAACGTGCACATATATACGTTATGTAACCTATCTAAATGAGCTATTACCCTTTAAAATCGCGTAATAAAAATGGTCCTGATGAGCATGCATCGCCCGTACTACCTTTCAGTTCCTTTTCTTCCTAATTAGCGTAGCTTAATCACATAATAGGGATGTCGCACACGCCCTATTTTCAACGGCAGGTGCTATGCTCTGCAGTTCAAGGCAACGGGAAAAGAGCACATTTAATGTGTATAATTGAGTAATTACTACAAAGAGTTTGGGTCGTGAATATGGCAGTTAAACGCAGTTACCTGCAAAGAGACATCCATTGTCCTATTACTCACTGTATCTGTAATTCGGTGAACGCTTGTGAGCATTGTACAATGTACTGCGAAGTTTATTACTTCACATATGGAGATAAATTACTCATTACAATTATCATTTTTGTACCAATAGCATGTTTTATTTTACTTAGTAAAATGAAATTCGTATTGTTCGTTCGTAACAGTATACCGAATAACAAGATGTAAAAGGAAAGAAAAAACGCACTTATTGTCGACAAATTTCAAGCCTGTTTGAACTTTGCAATTCAGAGTTACATTAAAATACAACAGTAATATCTAAATGTCACGTTCTTTTATTTGGCACACAGTGCAATTTCCGATTTCTCTCATAGTATTCAAAACTCTGTACAGCCTTTACAATCCACACAAGTGTAAAAGGGAGATGAATGTGCATGTGAACGCCTCTACTAAAGAAGAGATCCCTTAATGGTTTCTTGACGCGTACAGACCACTTTATTAAATGATATTACAACTGTCTCGTGCTCGCGACGGCAGTCGTCTGTTTTCAATGCTAAACCGAGCAACACAAGTGAGGAAGGACAACCTCCATACTTTCCTGCAGAAATTGCACCTTTCATACATTTTAACTGCACTGTGATAATACACATTCCATGTTTCGTGAGTTAAAAATACTTCCGACTGCTGAAAATTGGTGAAACCCATGTTAGAGGCTGTCTTGCATTAACTGTGACATAAATGTTGAAGTAGTGCGACGACTTAGGGGCTTGATAAGGCACTTTGTGTGATAAAGAACTCCACGAAGAAGCGCGACTACGAATGAGGATTGACATTACGTTTGCAGCATCGCAGGCTGGGAGAGTCTGGGCTTCGAGCCCTCCACGGTCTTCATTTTTCCTCATTAGTTTCATAGCTTGGTCGAATTCAGCCGCTGTCTGGGGGAGAATTCAATTTTTGATAGATAGTTTGCCATAGTTTTTCTCATCAGTACCAGGCGAATGCCGGAACAGTACCCTAACCAATGGACCACGTATCGAGCACGATCTTTCCTTCATCAGCTTTGTACATTTCTCTCTCCTCACACGTACACGCACTACAGTACCACGTACAAGAGGAAAGAACAGTCGCGAGCCTAGAGGTTGTTCTGGGAGGGGGTGCATCGCTGAATTCCTGGAGGAGGAACGCCGAAGTGTAGGTCGGCGGGGAAGGAACTCCCGAAACAGTAAGCATTACACCTACGGAATCATAGCAGTACACGTTCCCCAAAAAAACACTAATTAATCAAAATAGAAAATGTTAGCAGATTATACTCCGTCATGATTTTGTCAATGTTTTTTCGACAGTAAATTTAAAATTAGTGGTGTGGCCGTTAGCGCCGGGAGAAGACGGACGCCCCTTGGGCGGTGGGGTGTCCATGTGGACAGCTTGACCCGCGGGAAGAGGATGTTTCTAAACAAAAGGTGGAATAAAAAACGAGCGGGAAGGGTAGATCTACCGTCAGGTGCCCTCGTTCTCTTACAGCACAGTTGCTAGGGGGAGAAGGGGAAGTGGTAGTAGGCAATTACAAGTCACCGCTTTTTCACGAAAAATTACGGGTTTCCCGATTTTCTGTAAGCAAAATGGAAGTGCGTTATTGTTGACTAATGTTTGACAGTGTAGTAGTATTCTAAAAATACTTATACTGTCCCCTCCCCCCACTTCTTTTTATACTCAAAAAGTGGAGTGTCTTTTCGTGATACTCTCTTATTTCCGAGTGCCGGGGAGAAAGGTGAAAACTAGAGTAGTATGTTACTAGTCGCCTTTATGGAAATACGACTCAAGTGTGAAGTAGTATGTATGCACTACATCTACTAGATGTAGTGCGAAGTTTCTATCTGATTGTGTGATGCACACTGTTCAACAGTCGTCTGTTCCATTGAAAACCTCTTTTCGATATGTTTTGTTTTACTGCAAGTAAGTAAATCACAGCAGAAGTGACTTCTTTCCTTGTCGTTGCGGCAGCAATGATCGTAAAATTAATTTTACCGTTGTAGAGGACCCATTGTTCTAATGGATTGTAACGAGTGATATGTAGTCAGCTTATTGAGGTCAAGTCGATACTATATGTACTAGGATAGTAATGTGTGTGTGTGTGTATACACACACACACACACACACACAATGTAGATATTCCTATTAGCTCTTTAGTGAAGATGAAAATGTGAATTGGTGTATGTTACATGAAAATTACCTGGAATACAAACATCTTTGTATCACCGACATATCGTATTAATGATGATCGTTTTTCGTGTATGTTTTGCGGGGATGGTGATGAAAAATCTTTTCTTTCCAGCACCTTTGCGAAGTACATGCGAGCGCATCGTATGGGTGGGTGGGTGGGGTGCAGTTGGGAATTGTGGCAACGCCGAGCGCTGCGGCGGCGCGGGGGCGTGCGGGACTGCCTCCTTCCCCTCGGCTGCCCTGGAACAAAGAGGCGCACAGGTAGGCCCCGGACAAAGGCACCGAATTCCCAGGCGGGTCGCCCCCCCCCCCTCGCCCCGCTCCGCAAATCTCCGCGGACTTCGATGACACTCAGAATCTGTCTTCCATGGTGATTTCTCATGCAGTGTTTAATTTTTAATGCTTTCCGTTATGCTAATGGATATCAACAAAAACAACGAATCATCGACACTCTGATATTAACAAACTTCATATTGCAAATTCGATCGATCATTGTTTCTCAAGTTCAAATAGGGAAGCAATGTCGTTTCTGTTTCATTTTGAAAGAATTTCTCAGGATATGTTGAATAAAATTAAAAGGCTCTATTTATTTTCAATTTATGTCATACTCATTCCGAAAACTTGTAAGCCGTGTTTCATTTCCAGTCAGTACTTTAGAGTAGACATCTAAGGTGCTCTATTTTAAGGAAATTACGGGCTTGATTTCTTTTTAAGACTTTGGTAAAAATGTATTTGTTATATGCCAGTAATCTTGTTTCTTCGATATCAGCTGCAAGAAGTGTTGATTCTGTGTGTATGGAGTTCGGCATGGTACGTAGGCCTTCGCGCCAATCACACAATGGCAGACGTTGATTTAATGCTACATAGTCCATTCCTTGTAAGAAGTGAAGAATAAATGGAGAGAAAGCTAATCAGACACAACTAATTGATTCTTACTAGCTTTGAAATGAATCAATTTCCACGTAAAGAAGACTAGCTCAAAACATTCCTGACTCCGCGTACTCAGGGTACATGTCGGCAAATTCTCATCTGTAACTCGCGTGTCACGTCTGCGTGCAATTCCACATTCCATACAACTTTTGAGTCGAATAAGTTGGAAGCGAGAATTGTTGTGGCCTTGCGCATTGGGAGTGTGGCCAGTTGGCGGCGCCGCGTGGGCGGGCTGCGTGTCGCCCGCGGGCGAACGGGCGTCACGCGCACTCCCGCCCGACCTTTGCGAGGGACAATTACGCGATCGATGGTCCGCCGCGGGGCGTTTGGAGGTCGCATCTCGTCCCGGTCGATGCGGCGCGCGTCACGCCACGTCGAGTGCCCCCCTCCCCCCGCTGGCGCGTTCGCTTCGTCATTTGCGTGTCCTTCCCCCTCTCCCACCACTCACTCCGAGGCAGCGCGGCGGGCACAGTGGAGCCGATTTTGGTCGGCCCACGTCGGATGTTTTCGACCGATCTGCCGTATTTGCTTAAAAACGTGATGGTAAACGGAAACCTCTTCCGACTGCTGACAAATGTCGGAAGATCTGTTTCGTTTGGTTCTTTGGATTCCTTTTACCGTAAAACAGCTCAACTAAGGCTATCTGACATTACATGTTGTATGTGATCGTGAATGGGGGCGGATTTTAATGAAGTTTCAATTCAATTTACAACAATGCCCACTAAAGAAAATGACCTATTTTATGACTTTTTTCATTTTTCGTCGATTTCTACTAAGAAGTCTTTTACCTTTTTCAGTGATTTCATTTACCTTTACCTTTTCAAAGCATTTGTCGCTGATATCGATTCTAATGTCATTTTATTGGTACGTGCTTCTAAGAATATTTCCGAAATGAAAGAAATTTTCTCCATGGAAACCCTGTGTTGCCTATTCGATTTCTTTGCTTAGATCTTGTACTGTCAGCCACCGTGAGTATGAAATCTAAGGTACCCATCAGCGCCATTGTCGATTCGGCCGATTTCGCGATAACAATAGCAGAGATTTCCTTGTAAAGAACAGACCAAACCAAAAGTTTGCACACCCAGTTCACTTGAACGAAAGGAAGAAGCGTCGATTTCATGAGTAACATATCCAATAGCTTGAGTTGTTCGTCTTAACTGGTTTTGACACAAAAATTTACATCATTTTTATTTGCTTTTAGCGCATTATAAAAACATTTTAAGAGCATTTTATTGCATTTTTTGGCGATATTTTTGGTCATTAAAATCTGCCCCCTAATCATGAACGTGCTTCTTGCAAATGATTCTAAAAACCGAGCTGTAGAACTATAGAATATTCGGACGAATTCGAGTGCGTTCAAGTGTAAACAGCGTTCAGGTGTATTGCGAATGATGTATCTCGGACGATTTCGCTCGCAGTCATTCAACAGTGTACGACGAATTTTTGGTCATTCGTCGCCGTACGAAAAACACTCGAAAGTTGCACTCTAATTCGTCCGAATATTCCCATAATTCCACTGCTCATTTTTGAAACATTTGTTAGTAACATGTTCAAGACCATGAACATATATTGCAGACGGCCTAACTTCTCGTTGATTTGGGCGAATGAAAACGACTGAACCAAAAGAAACAAATCTATGTCTGATATAGGATGCTGTCGAAAGAGGTCGTTCGGGTTCACTTCGACGGTTTTCGTTTACCAGCACGAATCCTGCACATCGTACGAAAACATCCGATTTTTGCCAGCCAAAATCAGCTCCACTGCGACCATGCGTTATTGGTAGGTATCGGCAACTTCGGTTGGGCGACAGAGCCATGTAGCCTGGGCCTCGTCGTTTAAAATGATATTATGAATGCTAATGCATTGATGAACATAATCCGTATTCCGTATATAATCCGTATAACATATTCGGTGGTTTCACTACTTCGAGGATTACCACATTATTATTATTATTATTATTATTATTATTATTATTATTATTATTATTATTATTATTATTATTGCTCGCGAATATGCCATCTTTTACCAAGGAGGACATGCACTTGCACGTGCTCAGTATCATTTTCTCTCGTTGCAAGTCTTGCGTGTAACTAATCAGTGATCAACATTAGACTGAATTCGATTTTTATACCACAGGATTGTTAGTCATGGGGGAATGGAAGATGGAATGATGATTATGAAAGATATTATTATCTATATATTTTAAAAAATAAGGTATTCTGCCATGGCTTCGTTTAGAGCATTTACTGGACCGATTGTTGTATTTTTTCTTTTAAATGAAAGAATATGATCCCTAGATGTGTTATCAGATATTGTTTGTGTTGATTCCCCACCATTTACGGTGTAAATTAATTAAATCATTCTTTAATAGTACGCTTATCAATAGTCAATTGTTTTCGATCAAAGGGTGACAGTTTCAAAATCGATGTATATGAGTCGATAGATGTATGTTCACGTTGCTTGATGTTTTGTTTTGATTGTTGAGATTTGTTTACAATTCGTCAAGGTTTTGTTTCAGTGTAATAATTGCATGTGTTGACAGTTTGCATGTATTTGCTTCTGTGGTGTATTTTGTAGAGAACATTCGCACAGTGGGTTTTTGCTCGGTTTTACTTTATTGAAGTTGTTTGCAGGTTATGTCGAATTCCGAATCGTTGTCCACGCGCCCCAAAAGACGCAAACGTTCATTAACTGGACGCAGGGAAAGATAAAGTCAGCGTAGGTGTCGTGATAGTGAGGTCATTTCGTTTTCTATTGGGTCGTTGTCTATGAAATGTGTTTTGTTTTGCTTTGTACTTTCCATGTGAGAGAAATTCTGCAAACGATGTTGTTGTGTTGCTTAAATGGAAAAATAAGTAATACCTTCGAGCAATGTGCCAGAAGAAATCAAACAGTTGTTTATAGGAGATAATGACACATCAAGAAACTTTAGAAATAATATCCTTCAGTATAATAGAGCTAAATCTTTTGTGCCGATATTATATTGTCACCTTGTCATGAGCCATACGTGTTCAAAATTTTGGGAACTCCACATCACAGAATATCTTCGTTATACCCTGAAGATCCAAACAATGCAATATATTGTGAACATTAGTCTGCGTACAGTATTTTACATTCATCTCAGATCTCACCGTCAAATTTTGACGGGTTCTTACTAGTTGTTATTATTATTATTAATATTATTATTATTATTAATATTATTATTATTATTATTATTATTATTATTATTATTATTTATTACTATGGCCTGGCCATTGTACCCCTCACGGCAGCGTTCTGGAAGATTCCGCAAAACTTCTGCAGTTTACTCTCAGGTTTATCTTGAACTTTTTTTTCCTTTTTTCGATGGAAGCAAATCTTTCCGAAAAAAGTTTAGTACAAGTATACAAATGTGACTTCCCAAGATTTGCGAGTATTCATATTATGAAAAACTGCTTCTTAGTACTAAGTGATTGTCTCAACATATATAATAATAAAGTAATTTTTTATTGTAATGTAGATTTAAATTATCAGTGTTATTCAGTGATACGCATCGTGTTGTGTGAACATTTTTTTTCTTTATGTCGATTACCTATTAAATAACTCCATAAATACCGAATAATAATGACATGTTCCGCGTGTGGATGTTTGAATGTTCTAAATTTACCAAAACGATAAACAGAAAATTTCACAGAAATGTCTGGTTTAAATATTCCTCGCTTCCCTTATTATTTCTCTGGATACTGTCACTTTTGAGATAATTTACCTTGCGCCCAACATTGCAGTGCGGAATTACTCCCTGAGTGTTAACTGGAAGTGAAGGGACTGGATGCTGGGAAAGCAGATAAAAAGGGAGCATCTCCAGTTGGAGCCGTGATGGTTGTAGCGAATTGGGCGGGGCTGGAGCTGCAGGGCGGAAGCGCGGGCCCGCCTGCGCCGGAGAGCGGCGCACCGCCGTGGCCGGGTATCGCTATGTCCGCGCGTGATAAGCGGCGATAAGCCGGCGATTAGATAGCGGGCCGCTCGCGCTCGCTACAGCGTGCTCCCATGCTAATTGCGACGCTTTTATAAGAGCCCACATACGTCGCAGTGACGCGTCAATTCCCAGTTTCTTTCAAAAGCGTAATTTGTTTTTAAAACCACATTTTGTAACCGAAGAATCGAGGGAGGATTAAAGTCGGTACATCTGTGTTTTACTGTTGACAGGAATCCGCCGCTTTCGTCCAACTTGTTCAATCCGACAGAACTGAACATGAACTTATTGATAGTAATGTCAGATCCAGGAAAATGCAAGGCTGTATTATAATGATTCCACTTGTCTCCATACACTTTATTTTCAGTTGTGGTATGTATGATTTAATAGAACCCGATGGACCGGAATGAAAGAATAATGAAATGAATTATTTATAAGAATCCTATGAATTCGGAAAGAGCTTTTCCACGAATTTTGCTAAATTTTTGTAGATATGTCACGGTTCCTACAAAGTCATTTCAGTCATTGCCATCAATGGGAAAGGAACTGGAAAATGAAAATTTGTATATGAAGGCAGGTTTATGGGGCTTGGTGAGGAGAATGTAATAAGTAAAGACCGGATTCTCGTCTTACTACATTTTGTCTTTTCTAACTTGAAATTGAATGAAACCTCGACAGAAATTTGGAATCATGAGAAGGACTGTATTTTAGAAAATGTTTCATTTTGCCCGAACTTGCACATTTGGGGGGTTAATCCACGATATTGCACGTTTTAGGTAATGCTGCCTGAAAATTGCACATTTTGGAATTTTACTGAACGAATATACAATATTTATAGTTTTATTGCATGATAATGCATGATATAATTTGTATATCATCAACTTGTTTTAATTTATCTTTTTTAAAGGTTTCGTTTGAGAAAAACGTTTTTATGGCGTATTCCAGTAGTGCATTCGGGTGGTCTGTGAAACTCGGGAGCCGTTTAATATATGTAGCAGTTCTAAATTTTGTTGCCGTATGAACTGAGCGTCTATACATTTCACGATGCCTAATTTCTAATTAAAATGTCTGAGTTATTGCAGCAGGAATAGGTCCGCGGCCCTTGGTTGCGGCCGCTCGGCAAACGCTAGTCTGTTCGGAGTAAATCTCAATCGCGTCATACATCCGTTTTGTCAGTCTTCGCTGAACTTATCAGCACGAGACAGAATGCGCAAGTCACATTTGACCCTACGATGCTTAGCGACAAGCTGCATTGCATTTCAAATCCATCAAATTTCTCGGAACAGACGATGCCCTGAGAGGTTCAAGAGAGAATGAACACTGTTTTTGACCGCTTTCTGCAGCGGTCGCGTACATCACAGTGAGGCTCGGCATACAGACAATAAAAAATCAAATATAGAACAAAGTTTTTTTTTTCTTTTTGAAACATTAATATTAGTTGGTAGAAGATTTATTAATTTCTCAGAGAAAAATTTGAAATATACATCGTTGTAAATTATAATCAAAACGATTAAGAACATTTCTTCTGTAACTTAATTATTTTTTATTTCTGGAGGTATATTTGCATTTTTCAATATTTGTATTTACTTTTTTGTATATGTTAATTTAATTTTGTGTGCGAATAATATTTAAAATGTGAAATATTGTTTGTTTAAACAATATGTACAAACGTAATTATATTAACACTGAAATTGTAATATTTCATTCACCTTCTAAAGCTCGTTCAAAATATAAAAATTAATTGATAAGTGAATTAACTGGAGTTTGTATGTTACATAACACCGTTTTGCAGTCTTGATCTTTTTATTGCATTGTTTTTCACGTTTTAATATTTTTACTGTAGGTTTCAGGAAGTTTTACTGCATGAAAATCCGGTCTTTACTACTAACGCTATTTAATTGTTTGTCAACGTTGGGGGAAATGAATTTCAATCGCCGGAGCTATAATAAGATCAAAAACGCAATCTAACTGCGTGCCATGGAACTCAACTCTAATCTCTTTCACGCAGTTACTGGAAAAACATTCTAGTAAAAATGAAATATGCGTACACTCCCTTCCAGCCACAACAAAACAATAAAGAAGGAACTGGAGCTAGATAATCTTGTTGGTAGAATACCTCACGTGATGTGAGGAACGTTTGCAAAAGAACACACTACATACCTTTTGTCAATGGCATAGTGTTAGGAGGAGGGAAGGTTATAATATATAATAAATAAATATGTATAATTTATATGTATAATACGAGAACTGTTGCAAATGCTCAGTTCTGTCAGCTGACGTGTGCCTGCTTGGACTTACGTTAGGTGGCAGGAGGGAAGGAAGATCATACTTATGGTTACGCTCTTGACTAAGTGCGTGGGTTAGTGGATCGCCATCAATACGCGTCAACAAACGCCTCTGACGGAAAAGAGCTGCGCAGCGCCCTGGCTTTGTGGCGAACATTCCATTCGGGAGAGGTGTGGTGTGGTGTGGGGTCGCTTGTAATGCGAGCGCCCTGGGCGTGGGGCCTCGTCCCCCGCCGTGCCGCGCCGGACAGGCGCCGCTGCCCGCACAGTGGTTGGAAATCGAATACTAAGGATGCGTTCAGTGTTAGGCCGAAGAATGTTCTAGCGGGAATGGCTGACTGATTCTGCCCAACGGCAGTGGCGTGACTGTATTAGACTACACCAAAATCATCTTGAAATTATTAGCGACATGGGAACGTGTAATGGGATTGAAAAAATTAAAACTAGTGGAGATATATTTATTATTTGAAAATGTTGATAAAACGTGTGGTAGCCGTTGGTAAAAGAAACTCCACGTTCCTATTACATTAGTGAAATTAGTTTCGATTTAGCAGAAACCATCAGTAACCCATTCGATGATTTATTTTCATATTCCCTGCCATTATTTCGGAAAATTCAATTGGAGGGCTCGTCGTTCTTAAACGAACAAAACAAGTTCGTCTATTTCTATATTAATTGGCTCAGCGTGACTCAATCGTTCACGTTCATTTAGTACCGTTCGCCAGAACGTCGAACATTGAAAAATACTGCAAGTTTTCGGAACACATGCAACAGCAACTAGGTCACCTCGAGTTGCACGATTTCGCAGCATGCGAACGTGGCCGAGCGTAGCTCAGGTTTGCATCTACAGCACTTGGCTCTAATCACGGTGAAGTCAGGATTATTCGCGCAATGAATCGTGAAAGCTTTACAACTGACGCCTCACAGGCTCGAGCCCGGCTTGATTGTGGATGGGCCGCTTAAACCCCTGCATTACGAACATTATTTCCCAGTCACGGAAGCGTATTTTGTTTCGTCGGCCCACAGTCGCCTCCGGCGGCGCAGTGGGGTGGGGTGGCCACGCGCTGCTGACCACGTGCAGGGCCGAGCTTCCCTCAAGTGTCCCCGGTTGGGCCGGCGCAGGTAGTTCGCTCCGCGCTCCGGCCGCCACGACACGCTCGGCAAGCGACACCCCTGCGCCAGGAATTTCCCGTTTTCCCTCGACGTGGAAAACGGTCCATACGCTGTCAAGCACCACTAGGGAGCTTGGCTTGGAGCTGTTGTAAATCTACCGCCGCAGCACTGTTCCCTCACTGGAAGATGAAACGGACCCGAAGTTGAGCACTATTGGGAAACGATTCGGCGACGTCAGATTTACAATCGGTGCGAGCACCTTCGTCTCTCGATTTGCTGCCTTTAGGAGTGCGCCGAGAAGTGCAGAGACGGTCGGTGCTTTCGTAACAGGGCTGTCGCTGCGATATCCAGGGGCTACGAGGTGGAATGAGTGAAGGCTTATGATAGGCATGGGCAGAACATGCCGTCACTCAGTTTTTCCTCCAAAGTAACCAAACAAACCAGCTTTTGAGTATTTTCAAAACCGATGCTCTACATGTATTTAATTACCGAATGGCAGTTATAACTATAGCTGTGCTGTAACTGTGTTCCACTATTATATAAATGTTAATTGTATTCTGACATTCAGAACGTTATTATGCGTTTATTTTCTCATTGTAATGTAATCATACGATGTCGTCTATCAACCAACGCCCCGTCCTTTCTTCTCTGAAACATTTAATTTGTAAGCAGTCGTTTACTAGAGATATTATGTGGTAAGAAAATATTAATTAATTATAACAATCCTTTCGAGGCAAGGAAATAAGGTATTTATAGTGTACTTGCACAAAAAGGGAAAACAGCAGAGTATTCAACTAGTCTCAGGGCATTTCTCTTTAGGCAGTTGGTCTGGTAGTTTTTTCTGTTGAAAGAAATGTTTTGTATTGATATACCGGTATTCGTAAATTTAAACAATTTAATATATTTGTACCCAAACTATTTGTCTTCATTGTAATTTTATCTTTAAGTAGGTTGAAACGTCAAGTAAGTTGAGATAATATTTTCTGCGAGTGCACTATCTTTCATTAAATTTCTATTGGTGACTTTGTCCTACACGAGCCTTGTCCAGGAACTGCGAGTACCGACGCCATTGGAGAAGTTTTGGGGAAGACAGACAGAGAGAAGGAACTGGGTATGACACCCAGGCTATTGGGGCCGTTGGCGCAGGTGCCTTCGGGTACCTGTTCCCCATCCATTGGGCGCGTCCGTTTCCCCTTCCTTGGTGGTTCCTGCGAAGCCCTCTCCAGCCCCCCCCCCCAGGGGGGATTATTAGTGGGAAGGTCCATTTGTCAATATGGAACAATAATTCCTTGGAAGATTTGGTGACACGTATCACTTCGGGTGTGGAAACTCGGAACGCGGTATCTTTCAATAGAGGATAGAGAGTGTATGTGACGCCAAGCTGAGAAAGCTCTTGCTGGTTTCACGATCGACGTGATCACCCTTTTTTATGAAACGTTTATTTAAAATCTGTTCATACATGTGAACAGTAAGTAAATTTGTTGACTTACGTAATTAACATTGAAGATACTCATTTGTATCTCTCCATCATTACAATTGATGATCGTGGCCTCTAAAGGAGTGTCGATGGAAGGCATTAAATGCTGTGTTCTCGTGTATAATCGGGTGCAGATTCGTTGTAGCTCAAATAAGTCCCACGAATAAAATTTTAAAGCAATTATGTAGAGCAATTTATTATTTCATCACACTATTATTTAAATCTTATATTTAAGAACATCTTAGAACATATATACATGATATACTTACATACATCAACATTAACTCACACGAATATTAAATCTGTTTACCTATATCTGTATTGACTTTTTAAAGTCTTATGTAATGTACATTCAAGTATGGACATAGTATATTAAACAGCAATTTTAAATTATTTCTTTTCAACTGTGCAATTTTAAATTATTACTTTTCACCCAAAGAACAAGTATATGTAGATATGACATACCACTACTGGAATAGTCTTTCGATGCCAGGGTATTTTGGAAAGTATTGTCATCCCGAGGAGAGGCACTGGAAAAGACAGCGCCTCAATTGATGTCACTGCAGTGCCTCTGACCGGAAGGTTCTAAGGTTCGAGTTCCGTCGGTGCGGTGGCAGGATTTTCAATACCTAGACAGCAAGGTCGAATTCGCCGGTACCCGTTAAATCTGTGTACTTAGCCGATAGACTGCTATCCTTATTGTGATTTTGAAGCCTGCATAGTAATGTACGTTCAAGAAGAAAGATTCAGATTTAACTGTGTCACATAAAGAAATGTCACAAAAAGAAAGAAATTGACTTCTTGCCAATTCAACTACTTCCTTTTTCACATTCTCTTGCATCCTCGTAGAAAAACATTAAAATTATTTCGCAATATACCCCGCTTTCAGGTGTAGGACTAGCAGTGCATTGCAATATCGAGGTGTGTCATTGTATATTGTGACCGCCCCAGCGGCTGTTGAGACGGCATCTAGCGCATCCCGTGTGAGCGTGAGCGTGTGCGTGCGCGTGCGCGTGCGCCTGGGCACGCCGGCGGAAGTGCCGTCACCGGGAAGGAAGCGGCCCTGATAAGCGCAGGGCACTCGCCGCCACTTCCTCGCGCAGAGCAGCGCGATTTGCGAACGCCGCCGCCCCCCGCGCGGCCTCAGCCAGCGATACCCAACGCGTGGACGCTCCGCATCCGCACTGCACTCCTCACGTTCTACGCTCCACGCTCCAAGCCCTTTCAGACTTCGCCTGTGCACTCGAAAAGCGAGACACGAGAAGGTATAGGGAGGCAATTTCGATGGGGATTTTTCAAAATATCGATGTTTTAGTCTATGTTTTCTGAACATGGATTGTTTTGTGAACGAAAAATTCCCATAATCAAAAGTTTGTAAGAGTTAAAATTTGAAATAATAACTGATAGTACCACTTTGTGTGTTCAATCTAAATGAAAGCTGTTTTTACGACCTTCATCAAACAGCTTGCCCAATATGACCCCAAACGTCTTATATTTTCCCTCGTTTTTCGCACATGAAGAAGAGTTTTTAGCTTTTTTTCACTTAAATATTATTATAAATTATTAAATGACCACTGTCAAATTAAATTTCGCACATGGCTGTGTGGACACGTTATTGATATCCATTTTGTAGATCGTGACAAACCGCCACGCACTCCGTATTCTTCCTTTTGTTGTGGTCCCTGGGAAGTAAAGTATTGTTTATCTGCGCGAGATCGGAAGCATCGTGATAGAGGGCGGTAAAAGTAGTTGCTTTTGCGATGCGGACATTTATTCTTAGTGTTAGTGTTAATGTCAATGTGGCCATATAGAGCTAGTCAGGCGGCTCACGCTGCTAATTTTCAGATAAATCTGCGACCTATGTACAACCGGCACGAGCGGCGTGTGGGCAGATTTAGAGACAAAGCAACGATGTGGACAACAGAATTTACAACAAATAACCCCAATCTTTGAAAGCGAATTTGATCGATAGTGGCTGCTTGCTGGGCACATGCGAGGGGTTGAGAACGTCGGGTTTTCCCGCAGATAATGTTGGCTCATCTCGTGTCGTAGGCGTCTCGCTCCTAGGAGCATACCAGAGTTACGCGCACTGAGAGTATCGCCGGCAGGGGAACAGTGGCTCTCGCGAATACCTTTTCTGCTCTCTTTTTGTGAAGGATTTTCAAACTTTTCTTCTGAATTATTGCCGCCAGTAAATTTTTTTATTTAATGTTTTCTTGGGCTACAAATTGGCAAATGTACTTCACCTGTATTCATATTTTCTTAATTCCGTGCATTTGTTTGTGATCCCTAATTTTAATGTTCGAAGTGAGTTTCCTTTATGGCTTATGCAGTAGTTTAGTGATGAAAATAAAACATTTAAGTAATACATGAACATATCAGCCTTGCTATCTTCATTATAATGTTCATAATACAAGATTAATATTGAAAGTTTGTTGAATCTTCTAAACTAATGCGTATTTTCTGACACCTTGCTTTCTGTATTAACGTGTAATGATTGATACGGAAAAAAATTCGGTGAACATTATACTGATTGTATTTATTTTCACACATGAATTCAGTCGATGTAAACAACAAGCGTTTATATACTGGTGTCCTTTCATTTTCATATGTTGATCTCTGCTACATGTGCAGTTACCCAAGACGCTGTAAAAGAGAGTGGAGCAAGAACTCTTTAAGGAACCAAAGCACCATTGCTAAACGTAACGCTGAAGCCTCAGCAGTGGTCATATGACCATTGTTGTTTTAGTACATTAATCAGATGTATGTTAATGAGGTGATACATCTGTTTCAAAGAAATTATTTCTTGGTGTCTCAAGCCAAAACCAAGGCGACAATGTGAACGCCTTTCACTGAGAGATCCGCAGTAATTCCGAAAGTTTCGTACTCCACTGTGTGGAGGATAGTTACTTTTCTTTTTGACACTGATGTAGCGGTGTTATAAGGGGTCGTCCATAAATTATACCTGTCTAAAGAGGGAGAGAGGTGGTTTGATGCTGCGTTACATAGGGGTAGGGGGGTTATTTTATTGTTGCGTAACGTAGATATATTTTTTAAATTTCAACATTACTGAAATAATTCCTTCTTTTAAGATTTATATTAAAACATTAATATATTAACCAATTATAGTAATTAATGAAACGAGTGTATGAAGAGGGAAGTCGGCTTGACCGTGCAGCGAGCTGCGTCGAGTTTGAGGGCGCTTGAGTAATCGGAAACGAATAAATAATGTCTCACTTGTCGGATTTAATTCAAACCACTCTTTAAACACTCCCATTAGTAATAAGGAAGTGTGAAAATTTCTGCGCAATCGATGGCGTAGTTTTTGCAACATACGTACGCACATTCCCTTTTATTTATGCGTAGGTATTCTGTGCTGTATTCCTTCGCACCTTAATGGATCAACTTAAGACTTTCCTTCTCACTCCACGTGCCCTATGCAAGCCCTATGCAACGAAGGAGCATTTCGCAGCGCCCTCCCTCTCACCCCGGGTCGGGCTGAGCCCTGGACCCCCCCCCCCCCCTGGCCGACCGGCCGCTACCTGCCGCGCCCCTCGCCCCCCTCACCCTTGCCATAACAGTCGCCCTTTGTGCGTCGGAGGCCGCGCCGCCCCACGTGTTCCACCGCCCTGCAGTCGCCCCGCGTCGCCTGGCTTTCGGGCCCGCAGTGGTCCGCCAGCGGAAAGAGTGTGCAGTGCGTGCTTCGAGTGGCTTGTGACGCGTGTGCGTGTGCGCTTCGATGTGAGGAGGCGCGCGGCAGGAAACGACGCACGCGTGTGTGGAAAAGGAAAAGAGTGCTGTGCGGCCGCCGCTTCGGCAGGGCCGCATCTACCATGGTAATCAATTAACTTTACATTTACCTTTCCATTGGCTTTGAAATACGTAATGAGTAATTTAAGGTCACAATCATCGAAAGATATGTGGAATTATTACGTCATAATGAATCCATTTTTGTATTTTTATTTGCTGACTGGACGGCAGCTTGAGTTCACTGCCATAATTTATTGTACTATAACGCATGGCTGAATATTACTACTACGTATGCATTACTACTATACCCACGCGTGCCGAGGGAGAGGGGCGTGGTGCCCTGAACATTTTCAACTGGGGCCCATTGGCTGAACATAATAAACATTTTTTCCGTAAATATTTTCAAAGCCCAGTTTAAACTGAGATTTAGGATTTTTAAAAATATTTAATTCGGGTATAATTGAGGCGGTCCACGTAAAAAGGGCACATATGCAAGAAAGCTGTTTTGAGAAAAATGGTTGTTGAAAGTTTCGTTTGTGTATATAAAGCTTATGCCTTTTGATAAAGAGATAATAATAAGTGAAATATAAGAAGTAGTTACTCAACACACGTTATACGCATTAAAATGAAAGGCACAATTCTTGACTTGTTTGAAAACAATTTTAATGCATGTGGTGTTGTGCCCTTTTTACGCAGAACACATTTTTGGTAATAAAATGGAATAAAAACGTCAAATATATAGAATAAAATCTTAATACAAGGTGAGTAATAGCTTTTTAGAAATATATTACGCATATATATCATTCTGCGCCATAAGCTTAATTTTTTTTGTTTGCAACAAATAAAATTTCCCGGAAAACAATATATATGGGAACATGTAAAAAAAAGTACAATTTCTAAATTATCTCTTAAGAACTTGCCATATTTTATTCTATCTATCATTATTTTATTCTATCTATTAAGTTTTTCTTCAAATAGAAATCGGTTTAAACTTTTTACATTAACTTTCTTATGATTTGTATGTGGATGTGAAGATTTTTCAGTAGTGACAATGTCAAAACCTTGGTACCAGATATATTTATGAGCACAAAATTCATTATTCTGAATGGTGTTTTACCATTACAAATGTGATTCCCGCAGAAATGATATCAAAAATGTATCCCACTCTTGAAGCACAATCCTTAACCATTACAACGTGAAATGAAACCTTTTAATGTAAGACGATCACCAACACATACATCATTTATGTCACTATTGCCACTAATTGTCTAATGTTAATAATAAACACTTCGTTCAAAAACAAAAAAACAAACAAACAAACAAACAAAAGAGAAGATAATGCATACACAATTGACGCTACCTGTTTCTCACGTACCCTGCACAGCTGCTTTCAAACTTGAGTAACAACCTCAGCTTTGAAAATACACAAATACAACTTCAACCACTTGTACCAGAAAACATGGCGAACACAAATAGCCATTCTGCGTAAAAAGGGCGTATAGGTTTGTGTGCCCTTTTAACGTCGACCGCCTCAATTGAAGCCATTATTATTATTTATTTATCTTTTGGTCGCGATATGTCCGTTTTTTTCAGTCTATGCTCGTCTATGTTGCTACGTATGTTTCCAGATATCACCACAAATGTGGCACTCCTTTTGGGGTAGCAGTTTCCAGTAAAACTGCGTGTTTTTATATTGAAGGGGTATCACATAATGTATATCTGGCCCCGAATGGTGTACAGTATTAGACGACCACTGAATATTTAACATCATGTGAACAGAATTTCCATTCACAAGCAGAGTTGAAATATTGAAGAGGGAGGGGAAACTACATTTATGATGGGCAGTGCAAAGCAAGAGACTATCCGAGCATACGCGATTGAGTAAACCCAGAAAAACTTTTATTCCTTTCCGCGTTATTGTAGACGCATTGTGGGTGAGAATATTTGTATCAGTGGCTGTTCACAACAACAATGATTACTGACTGGGAAAATGTTTTTAAAATGGTTGTGTGACTTCGTGGATATTGCTTTTGAGGAATCGTATGTCATATTTGTGAAAATAGCTACTGCAGCAGCAAGACGATTACTGCTTTCTCTCTTAGTCTCGTTCTGTTAGGACTCTTTACGAGAATACTATCGGAAAACTCTTTTTATAGGTAAAAATAAATTGATGCCGTACATTTCGTAATTAACTTTAGGTCGATGAATTAGAAGCAAGCCGGGATAAAATATGTCAGGTGTATTTCATTGGAAGAACTGATGTCGTGGTTGTCGGCAACCATTGTACATAATCAGAAATGTAATTTGTCGCTTAAGCCACTAATTCACGTGCTGAGTAAATAGTTGGAGTGGTACTTCCGGTTTGTCATAATGGGCTTCAAGAAAAAAATGTTACTCGTACAATAGTTACGTGATGATAGAGGGGAGGGGGTAAAATTCTGGATTGCGTGTATTCTAGTAACATGAGACTCGATACCGTCAACTGTTAAAACGAGTGTACACGACAATTTCGTTCATGGGAGAAAGTGGACGTCACAATTGAGTTCCTTACCTGTTTATATAATTTATTTTGCTGCAAGAAACATTGAATAGCGAAGTACTGATCGAGAGTTGTAAGTTCCATTGGAATCGTCTGCTTTTTGTGTACTTTGAGAAAGCTGAACAACACAAACCTGATATAGGAATGAGATAAACATCAGTCGTAATTCAAATATAGACGTGAATGTAATGGTCTTTAATACGTATACTATGCAGGATTATTATTTAATGGTTTATATACAGTGTGTCTTTGATAATTTGAATCTCAAGGGCGAAACAAAAATTATATTTATCCAAACATTCTAATTAGAGAAGTTGCATTTTTTTGGTTTAATTTTAGCCCCGATTCGTACATACTTGATATGGTCCTACTTTTAATAAAGAAAAAAATATTGAAAAATGTTAAGTGTAAAAAAAGTTGTTATGTAAAGACATATTTTAAAAAATTGCAAATGTAAAATCAGATTCCACTTACAATACTCTCGAATACACAGTAGCGACATTTTAGTTTCGTAAAATTTAAGTTTTACTAATAATTGTGGAATGTCTGATTGTTTACATATCTTTTAATTACATACTAATCGTATATTTTGTGTGTACAGGTGTAGCACCTTTGTTCAAAAACTTCGAATTATCCACTATTCTTTTCCATTGATTCCCAACGAAGTTCAAGGGACCGTCACAAATATTCGTATGTGAAGTTAAAAAGCACACACACACACACACAACTTAATCACACCGTACGACACAACTATAGCAAAAAGATGCAGTACCATCCGACAGTTGGAATTAGTTCAGAGCTCGGAGGGCAGCGAGTGTTGCGTTGCGTCGTGTCCCTGAGCCCCAGGATTGTGGCTGCTGCGGTGACGTGAATGGTCCACTCGCGGAGCTTTCACCGGCACGGCGGTAGGGGCAGCTGGTGTCTCATTGTCTCCCGCTGCTTCTCCAGCTACCGTGGAAAACCAACCGCATCGCCTCGAACGACTCAGGCCCTTCTGAATTTAGTCGAAAAGGGAAACTCTTTGTAAATCATCGTTTTTAAAGTGAAAACAGACTGGAACCTAATTTTTAATGTTGCTGATAAGAGTTGTCTGGAGAGGGAAAGGCCTCCAAAAAAGTCACATTGTGTATATTTCGATATAAGAGGCATAATTCGTATCCCGTAGGAAAACTAGTTTTTTTTAAGAGCCTAGAACGCGTTGTCAGAGTTCTGCACAATGGTCTTGTATGTTGCAATGTAAGTATATGAAGTGAATTGCGAGTTTCATTTGCACCTGCTTTTCACCTTATTCCATAACCTGGGTAATATTATTTATGTCTTCAGTCCGAGAAATCCTGGGGGTAAAATACTTCAGAATAATGCATGAATTTGTTGTTGTTGTGGAATTGTGGGGGGCAGAATATTCACGTTTCCACGTGAAACTACTCACAAACCATTTGGAGGTTGCTAAGGAAACTACAGTGCAGTGCTGTCGGTAAGCAGCAATGACAGAGCAAATTATTAAATTATTGAAAGGGTGTGTATCAACTGTGGAATGAACACCGACTCTCCGAGAAAAGCTATAGATGAGTTCTGCTTCTACAAATGCTTTCGAACCCAGATACGTACACATTGATGCAAATGTGACCCAATAAATTGATAATTTTAACACATGTTAAAGAAACTAAGTGAAGGCTAATAGATTTTTCTGTAGTGAGAAACAGGTGATATTGTGATTTCCGTTAAACAAATTTAAATCGCCTTATAACTAGTATGAACTAACGTGAAAACGTCATATTTTAATCGAAATGGGTAGCCTGGCGAATTTGAAAGCACAATAACGTCACTAGCTTGTGTAAAGATTTGGCGTTGGTAAAACAACAATCGTGGAGTCTGCTTGGTAACGGTATAGATGTACTAATGCGCTGATTACTGATTGCATCATAAGTTTCGAATTACTAGTATGTTTCCTTGTAGGCGACTTCTTCTAAGTATGTCGAGTTAGGAAATTGTTTTCTTGTGAATGGTCTATTTTGAGACACCACTCAAAAATGAAGCTTGACTATGTACAGAAGAAGTAAGACGCAATGTAACAGAGACTGTCTTGAGGTCACATGCGAAGAAGCGCAGTGATGTGATCTCCCTGCGATAACAAAAGTATCTTCGAAAGTTTGTTAGTTTACTGGGATATTTATAACTAGAATGTCTGGAGGTATAGGGTACGTTCGTGATGCAATGTTGAACGGGCATTGCGAGAAACTCGATTAGTACTTCCTTGTAATGGGCCTGCCTCTTGTGACAGCGGCTCTTGAACACTTCAAGCTCGTGCTTTTAGGTATGAGAATTTAATAAGTGAAATACGATTCGTAGGTTTAAGATATTATTAAAAAATCTTTTTTAAAATAACAGCGAAATGTTAAGAGTCAATATATTTTTCAGAATAACATTTATTCAGTCTTTTAGATAAAAGAAGTACGATTATATAAGAGTAGACATTTTAATCAAATCTTCTGTTGACAAATATACAAGTTTGACAAGAGGTTCGACTTAGTTTACTGAACTCTGATCGGTGCAATAGACTGGGCAGTTGTGAAAGGAAGATGCTAATGATTGCAATGTCTTTTGCGAAATGCTTTATTTTATGTACGATTTCAATGCTTATTGATGACTTCGTGACTATACTTTCCAAATTTGTTGCCAATAACTTGCCTATTGAAAGTGCATATCATACCAGATAATGTGATGGCATGCGTTTTCAGTATGTGCGATATCGAATAATGTACTTTCGTGCGAGGGAACACTTCCCTTTCAGAAGCTGTTGCTTATCTATGCCTCAGCGCTATTCTCCTCTCATGAGAGTTCAGACACATTTTGATTTCGTTTGCTCTCACTTTGTAATGGAGTTTGTTTTTCAAATTGAAAAGTCACCCTTGCGAGTTACGCCTAAACGAATTTACTTAGATACACATCGTACCTGTTGTTACCGTTTCAGTGTGTACATAAAGACAAGAAAAAAAGGTAATGGTATGTCACTGCAATTTGTATCCTAGAAAATATGTCTTTTCTTTTCAACATTTTGCTTTGGATTACGATTACAATTTAGTGATGAGTAATAATAGTTACAAATAAACAATTCACAGTTGACCTTTTTAATAAATGAAATTACCCAGAAAGCATAATTTTTTGTGTTGTATTGTATTGTGAGTATCGTTCTCCGTGTGCTTTATTTGGTCAGTTTTTCTGAACAATTTCCAAAACTTTGTTCATTTTCTTTGGCGTGAGGTTTGTTTTCCCTGTCTTGCGAGGAAGTTGGGAAAGACAACGATTTTTGAATTCTAGCTTCGTATTGAAGGACGAATCTCGCGAGACATTCTTCGCAAGCATCTTTTAATTCCCCGACCCGTCCCTTCTGAACACTAGTGTTATGAGACGATGACCTCTTCATTTCGTGATCTGTGTGTCCCCGGCGGTCGTCACGCCCTGTGATTTCTACGCACGTCTGAATGGAGTGTGACTCGCATATCACATTTCATCGCAACAAGGTCGCCGGGAACCAGTTCGGATGCAAGAAAGCCGGCTTCCAGGGCTCCCCGTGGGAGATAATTATTCGGGAAATGATAAATCTTCGCAATAGGTCATGAATTGAGACGTTTTCTATCACAATCACGACTCAGTGATATATTTCACATTCTCCAGGGCGATACTGTGGATATACTGCGTTAAATACGAGTACATGTAACACAGATATTCCGCAATCTTCTCGCACAACACAACCGAACAATAAACTCCGTCCACAACTTACAAAATTGTCGGTGCCGTTAAGTTGTTTCCCCTCATGATCCATTGTGAAGTTCATTCATTTCTAGGATCAGTTGGAGCCAATAATTTATTTGCTACCATACTCTAACGACGTGTACACATTTCCGTATATTATCAACTTCCTACATTTTGTTAACGGGCATTCGTGTTAATATGTTAGTAGGAGGTAGTCTGGGTATATGATATTTTGTGAATACCTGAAGTATGTTGTAAATGTCAAAATGCTTCATCTCTTAACCTGCGCGTATATGGAGAATAGCATTGCTAATTCAGCAGTGATCTTTGTTTACTGGGATAACGCAATACTTCAGTGTCTAAGAGGCATTGGAGGGACAGAACTGTTCTTATAATCAGGTCTGATTACATTTACAAAAGTGTGGGAATAATCGTGTTTACGTCATAATTACAGATTTTGTGCATGTTTTATGTAACAGTTTCTTTATTTAGCTGCATTATTGTCTTCGACCTGAGATTTTCCGGTCGTATTCCACCTTTACTTTGCCTTTTTTGGATAAAAGAAATATATTAGATTGGCTTGGTGTTTCGCGATCCTCACATAATATTAGGATGTGGTTAAAAAATTCGATTGAATGACTTGATTCATTGCTGCTAGAGTCGCCCGAAGCATTATGATTTTTATTTTTTATTTTTTTTTCCATCTAGGAGGTATTGAGAAAGTGGGTTTAGAAGTCGTCGATAATGTGCACTACTATATTGGATAGAAAATCCATCAGTTGGCAATCGTCCGAAGGGAAACTAGTGGATTGTAAACTCATTTAGAGTTCTTAAAACCAGATAGTCCATCAGCTTGGTGAAGTATACCGCCCTGTTTTTGGCTTTGGGAGCCAAAGGCTCTGCTGACACCAATGGCGACGCTTGAGGGCAACGCATTGGGTATTGGAAGGGCGCGGAAATCGCGCCAGGTGCCGGAAATTGGGCTGATAAGTTCGGCGTCAGTGAATATGTGGCGCGAGCCCAATCGAATGTATTTGCCGACTCTGACCAGTGGTTCCCCTGATCCCTTCCTGGCGAATGCGGAAGCATCGCCCTAGAATACGGGCCGCGGAAGCGTGTGGTCCTTCCTTCGCTATCACATCCCTGTTCCGTTGGGCCGAGCGCGCTTCTCTCAACTCGAAGAAAGGGGGAAATGTTCTCAAAATTTTGATATTTTTATAGAAACCGATTTATTGAAGCCGATGTTTTTACTTGGTTGATACCTTATTTTTAACTTAAAAAATACAATAAATAACCACATTTTCACAGAATCATAATTTGAACTTTCTTCAGAACAAAGTCACTAAGAGTGAAAAATAAGTTTTCGTTTTTGTTCAACAACCGTTTAATTGTTCTTCAATTTTTTTCTGTTTATGGTCAGCTTCATCCCTTTTATAAATCAATAAACAGGACCACTGTGACAAGAATCCCCCCTTCTCCTTGTGATCACTGATGTTAGAGATTACTAAAGTACCTTTACAAACATCGATGTTTAAAAACGGATGATTTTGAATCGATGTATTTTGAACATGCTTGTCTATGTCATCCCTAGAAGTATAGGAACTGGCGCGAGAGAATGTCATGAATTAACAAAGGAACTCCTGGGAAGGAATAGTCGGAATGCGTGCACAGAAATTTTCATATAACAGTAGTTTATTTTCAAGAAATTGATGTTAAATGTAATTCATGTTTCCCTTTTACCTCTCGTAGCAGTTCTTGAACAGAAAAAAACTTCAGGAACGTGCCCTGGAATGGACAAAAACATTTCACTAAGTTACAAGATAATTCCAGCAATATACTACCACATTCAGATATTTACATATATACCAGAAAAATTGCCTGACTTGTATTATAGAATACATGAATTTCTTATAAGGTAAATGGAAAATGATTTATATTGAATAAATTATTGATAATCCAGACTGCCATAACGCCTAAGGAATTACGCTAAGGAAAGCAGAATTACAAAAAGGCTGTTGCCTTGTTAACAATTTCGACTGACATGGCATCTCGCGGGCGTCTCGCCATGTCTCTATAAAAAATAAAAATAAATTCTCCGAGATCAGCTACTCACACTATGATACTTTTGAACTACCTGATCTACCCTTTTAAAATGTCAGTCATTATTTAAACCTGGCAATAGAACCTGCAGCAACAGTTTTGACGTTTATTCACGTACACAAAAAGCCACTATCGCTCTCAACTTAGGAGGGCCAACTCGCCGTTTTTCTGCTTAAGCGAGAATGTATGCCTTTTCACCTTCGCTGTTGGTTGTCGAGTACAATCAGACTCTGGGGCTCGAGGATCGAACTCTGCCCTCTGCCCTCTAATAGTTAGATCCAAAACTATAAAAAATTGGCGGTGAATGTGGATGTTAAAACAAATGCCCCTCTGATTCATTGCCGGCCCCGCGTTCTCCGCATGCGCAGCTGGTATATTCCTAAACTAAAAACATCTATCTCCGATGTCTCTCATCTACAGAGTTTCCGTGTCTTTTCCTGTTCAAACGTCGCGGTTCGACAAGTTCAAGGAGTCATCCATACTGTGATAAGAGCCAATCGTGATTGCCAAAATTTTGACTGACGAGACTACGTGTCGGTTTCAGTTCGATCCTTAGTGCAAGTTTATACGTGTTCCGCGCCCAATCGCCAGGGACGCCTAGAGGTCCTAGAGGCGTTGCTGCGGAGCGGCTGGCGGCCTGCGGCCCTGGGCCGTTCGCGAAAGGCGCGCGGCGCGGCGCGGGGCGTGTGTGGGAGGGGGTAGAAAGCTGTAGAAACGCGGAGGAGGGGTGGGGCGGTCGCGGGCGAGCGCGTCGGAGAGAAAGCGTCGGAGGTGCAGGCGATCGAAATGCCACGCGACGGGCGCGGCTCGGCGCGGCGCAGCGGTCGCAGATGCAGATCGCCTGAAGAAACAAAAATGACAGACCAACAGCAAACTGAGAACTCTTCTAAGAATACAACCTTGTATTTCCAGTCACTTGACAAAAGAAAATCTAAGATGCCAATTGAAAATATCTATCGCAACGTCGTGCCAGCTGAGTTGTAGGGCGGTGAGAACTCATAGAGTTGGCTTCAAGGGTAATTAGGGCTTTTGGGGCTTGTGCGTTTTCTCAGGAGAAGGAAATTAATTTTTTGTGTCTAAATTATAGTGGGGTTGGAAGGAATGCGGTTAAATTTGATTCAATTTATTTACGAATAGATTCAATTTGTCAGAATAGAATCTTCTTTCGTAGAGATAAACGAAAGAAATGGAAGTTCATATGCATGAATGGATGTTTGATAAACTCAAATATGTCTCCGACCATGAAATACATACGATTTTATGAGTATAAAATTGCAATGGATTCTTTGCTTTGACGTGCACAAAGGTCTTGTGATAAGACTCACATGACAAAACAGCGTTTAAATTTTAATCTGTCTGACGAGCGGTGCTTGCGCGAAGCGATTTTACGAGCTATAGCGGTGGTGTTTTTGTTGTTGTTGTTGTTGTTTTTGCTTTTTGCTCATTTCATTTCTCTGCTGCTGTGGTTTTTCTGAGGATTTTGCTTTTTTCTCTCGATCGTCGTTCTCGTCCCTACAACGATTATTCGTCTCCATTGTAGTTCAGATAAAGAACGAAAACTTGGGTAAGATCAAAGATATTTCTGAGAGTATTTTGAAATCGGGCATCACCACGATTTCAAGGGATATAGACAGCAGGAAAAATTCTCAAAGAAACACGCTTTAAAATTACTTCTAATTACCACTTGAGATGCTGCCCCCCTTTTTTTATTTCGATGCTACTTGAACCGACAGCACCTATATTCGGGCTACACTCGTCCACAGTGTGTGTGTGTGGTGTGTGTGTGTGTGTGTGTGTGTGTGTGTGTGTGTGTGTGTGTGTGTGTGTGTGTGTGTGTGTGTGTGTGTTTCCACAGTTTGCGGCGATACTTACAAACATGGTATTTTATCATACTAAGAGTTTAATGTAGAATCAGCACCTCATTACTATCGCGCTTTACGAATAGGGATGCAACATCGCCAAGAAAACATCAAAGTGCAGATAGACATCCCCTCGTTCTTTGTGAATCCGCCAGTTACCGAGCGAGTGCTCCATTGAGCAGAGTTCCACGCGGAACGTTTCAGTCCATTCTTGCGTGGCTGCCGCCGCCGCCTCGGAGGTGGGACAGGCGACTGGCTATTTCGGTGCTCCGGATGCGGGTCGGCTCTGCCCGAGGGGAAGTGGGCGGGGCGTAGCAGACGTGCTCTGTGTGGCGACCGCCGGCGTCAGCATTCAAGGCGATGGCCCACTTCTTCAAGCGCCACCAAGCGACTTGTGGATGGGAGTCGGGGCCGATCCGGCGGATAATGTGGGTAGATATACCCACACGGAATTTCGCATGACAGAAATATTCCATTAACGTCAAATCCCACAAATGAGCGAGGTTTCTCGGTATTGCATCGACTTCAAACGTATCATCAAATATGATTCCAGACCGGCTCAACATTATTGCAATTTGACATGTTTGTAGCGACAAGACCAACAAAATTCAAATTGCAAAATTGTTAAATGAGTTTTTATTTAAAAAATGCAATGCCCGTTTTTCGCTTTGCAAAAATTAACTCTGCTGCATCAAATAATAGTGATAACATTTTGATGACAATTCGAAAAATTTTGCTTTGGATTTTCCCTTCGCGTGCATTTTTGAGGGCGATAAAGGAGGAGGGGGGATTCCTACCAGGGTCAACTACACACACGGACTTAACACCAATCGCCAGCCTTGGCGGGAGGGGGTGTAGCGTTGTGGATTGCAGTGCAGCTCCAGAGGTCGTACTGACTGCTCGGCTGTCGGTTAAGAGTCGAGGTCCGGGAAGATGATAGTCTTTTGACTGGTTAAAACTACCAGAAAAACGATAGCTCTTCTCTTGGAAATTTGCGGGGAGGTGGAGTGTCAGAATTCCAGGCGTTAAACGACTGTGAAACCTAATCGTTTTCTCAATGAATTATTGTAGTATACGTATTTTTCAAGCGGAAGAGAAGTTCTTAGTTCACCCTGATGGACATTTGTTTGTTAATGTATTTAGTGTAGTTGTGTCTGAGGCTTGTTTCTTAATGTTTCCATCGTTTCCCTGGGAGATTCTTCGTTGCTGTATTTTCTTATGTTGCTAGACATAGGGTGAGATGTTTTCCTTGTTTTGTTAATACCTGACGCCTTTCTTGGGAATTGCTGAAAGGGTATCTTCAGTGATGTAAAATCAATCTGATTGTTCTTCTTCGTGTGGTCAATTATTTCTTTCGGTGGTATTGTGTCATCACATATTCTTTGTTTGACAGCTTTTAAGAGTTACAACATTATATGTCGAAAATGCACTGTGGAATTCATTGATAATTTTGAATACAACTGATATTACTTTTTCGCCAATTCCGAATCATTAGACAATTCTATCCTCGAATATGTAAGCTTATTCATAGGGTTATTGAACCATAGAAATATTGCTCGAGGCGAGAATGTTGTGCTGAAAGCACAAATGAGCATGTAATTGGCATTCCTTTTGCTGCAGTATCTGCTCTGAGATAACGAGGTTTATGGGTAGGGTCGGTTGGCACTGAATGAGTAAGGTCAGTGTTGTTGATGGCATATTTCCCAAGATCATGGGAGACTTCCGTTTCCTTAACGATTCCCTTCAAACTAAATTGTAATGAATTGTAAATATATTTCGGTCTGTTTCTAAGCAGTTGTTACATTCTCAGTCGATGGTTTATTTTCCGTCCGAGGTGTGTGTTCTTGTGGAGCTGATGATGGGAGACTATTTGAAAATGTTTCCGCAGAAAAGCGTTGGAAGCTCGGTGGCCGCCTGCGCGAACGTAGAGTTTGAAAGTCTCCAGATCTTCAGCTGTGTCGCCACGCCCCTCCCATCACCGCTCCACATCTCATTCCATCTCTTCGCATCTCATCCTATCCCATCCAACACCGCCCTTTCCGCCCAGCGCCCTCTCCCTCGCTCAGCCCAGCCCATGTTGGTCGCGTCCGAGACCCAGCGCAGCTTTTGCTCCCACAAACGCCCCCCCCCCCAGGCGCAGTCGAAGAGCGACCCCTGACGTGAGTGCGCAACGCGATCCATTCAGGGCTGTGCCGTACCCACTCTCGAATTTCATGCTCGTGCTTTTACTAGTCAAATAATTAAGTGTGTTACCAAAATAAAATAAAAATAAAAAATCGACTTCGAGATTTGGACGGCAACATTTTGAGGGTCTCTGACATAGAAAATGGTTTTTCTTCACTCTGTAAAGTAAGTATTGTCTCTCCGTCAGTGAACAATACGTATGTGTAAAGAAGTGATGTCGGAGATTTACATATCCTCAAACTGCGTAAATTAAAATCCTGGCAGTGGAGGACACGGGCTTACGAAAGGAGGTGGCGTTTAGGTTGAACATGGCACAGTGTTTAGATACATAATCTAATATTAGTATATTCGTTATACGACAAAATAATACATAAAAAATGGTGGAAAATATTGTTTTTAAACCAAGTTTATTTATATTTACAATTTAGTGTTGTTTACATAAGTAAAACTGCGTTCAATCTTGTAAATTGTTTCAACATGTTAATGTTATTTAAAGCAATTAGTGTAACGTGTAAAGGAGCATGGTGCGAAATGAAGGTGTTATAAAAGTAAAAGAACCATTTTTGTTAGTGCCTTGGCCTCCGGCAGCGCGAGGAGTCCCAGGGGATGAGCGCGGCTTTCGTCACGTGACGAGGCGCGAGTGCGTCATTGCGCCGCATTGACTTTGTTTCGGGCGGCGCGGCGGTCGGGTGCTGTTGACTTCGTTCAGTTGGAAGACGCCTGGATTCTTATGGACGCAAAGTTGATATAGTTTCAAGGCTTTCGCCAAGATTGTCTTTCGATATTTCACGGGACCTATCGCCCTATTGAAATATAGAGACTTCTGGCAGATAATCAGCATTCAGTCAGGTGCGTCGTTGCGAGGAAGTTTTGCTATTGAAGTTCCCGATTGAAAAAACGCGTCAGCTGAAAACTGTCACAATTCACTACATATATTTAAATCGGACAATATATAGTTCTTATGTAAGAACGGACTTTTCGCGATTTTTTTTTTCTGTTGGCAGTTGATGTTTATTAGAGAATGTTACGCATAATGGAACAAGTGTGTGAAAAGAAAACAAAAAAACTTATGTATCATTCTCAAATCTTCAGGAAACTGTTGATTTCCTACTTCGTAGGGGTCTTATCCTTTACCGCAACGAATGGTCTCAGACGACCCGAAATCAGTGAACGAAAGGTATGGACGAGGGAATTGTGCTTAATAGTTCAAATGAGAATGCCACATTTTAGTTCATTTTTATTGAAAAAAAATGCGTTGGAAATTATGTGAGACTCGGGGATGTTTTATATTAATCGCATTGGCCGTAGACCGGATCCTCACGGAATTGGTCACACCAGCGAGTTTGAGTTCATAAATGGTCACACAAATTCATCATTGGTCACACCAGCCAAGTTAAAAGTTTGAGGTCATAAATAATACGCTCCCGGACCTATGATGTCGTTGGCCATGTTCTCATGAAAGTGGACCGATTCCATGCTGTTCGTTGACGATGGGGGAGAGAAAAGTCGACCTGCAATGGAGATGATTGTTAGGATGCTCCTCGCACGGATTTGCGACGGCATTGCGCGGAAGAGAGAAAAGTCTTGGCTACCGGAGGCACTGCGCCGGTTGTTGCCGTCGTGGAACCGCGAGCAACGCCGCCACGGGCCGCTGGTTGTGCGAATTTTATAACAAACGCCGCTCGCCGCTTCGCCTCCGCCTCCGTCCCGGAACTCTCTCGCGGGAGTCGTTAGCGCGTCGGCGATGCGGTGTTGCCGACTGGGGCTCCCGGCCACGTTGCCGCTCGCGCGCCTGCTGCTGCGCTGGCACTGAGGTGAGGGAACTCGCCTCGGCCGCCGTCGCTCGGTGGCCATGCGCGACGCTGATGGAGCTGCACCTCAGCCAGTTTGTTTTCTTTCAATATTAATCAATTCATTCTGAAGAATTACCATTTGTAGAACTTTTAGGTTCTTAACGTGAACCCTCGAACATTTTCAAAATTTTCTCAAAAATAGACTCATTTTTTTATTAAACTTTGTCCCCGCAAAGCGACAAAAACGCTTAACAGAGTGGTGCAGGTTTCACTTTCGTTTTAATCGCTGATTTTTCGAAAATTGCAAAGGTGCAATTTTTTTCTACGTCTTCCTAAAACTACATTTTTTTCTTTAATGACAAATGTTCATTAAAGACAAATCCAGAAATTAGTTCATATTCAATTTTTTGAAAATATGGGTAGTTTTAACATGATTTTGTGTGAAGTATAGTCGATTTTTAATTAAAAAAAATAGTTTTTCAAAAACCACTGCCAATCATTTCTTTGTATTTTCTCATATGTATTAAAGGACAATACAAATATGATGCTGATCCCATTTCAGCAAACACTCCGTATTTTCTAAAATTGAAAGAAGTTATTATTTCAAAACAAAATTAGAGAGAGATTTGTGCTTTAAACAAAATCTTTTCTAAAAACTATCTTTAAAAAGGTCATGTTATATTTTTGGAGTAAAAAACAAGTAGTTTTCATGTAATTTCTGATTTAAATGTGTGCAAATTTTAAAAACGTTTTCTTAAAAACTGCTACTGTTTTTTGTTTGTTTTTTTTCGTGGATGAAACACGGGACGCTAAGAAAATGGTGGAGGTCTCAATTTTGCTGATCCCTCTGAATTCGCGAAAATTGCATGTAGGAAATATTGGGTTGAGACAATTACATTTTTAAGCACTGACCCTAGTTAATACGTCCGACTGGCTCGGTGTGGTAAGGTCCACCGCGAGTTAACTCAGACGACCCGAGTTCGAGTCTGTGAGGAAAAAATGCTGGTTGAAAACAGTTTTGCAGGTTCATTTATTGATATAATATTGCGGAGCAGTTAGATATTTCGAGAAAGATGTGCTGTTGTAGTACGTAGTTAAAAATTATTATTTTAACCAATGTAAATTCTGAACAGTTCTCTCTAATAACAACTCAAAAGTAAGAGAATTTTGGGTCTTCCATATCCTCTAGGTATAACCAGTCATATTCATTTTCTTATGATTCGATGAGCAACTACGACCAATGAGTATTATCATAAGTTGCACGTCATAATGAAACGGTCCTGTTTTCTGTCTCATAAAAAGGAAAAATGTGTGTTAGGCATGCAGTTCCATCTGTTCGAATGACATCAAAAGAACCATCACTCATTGATGATTGTGAAGAAAATTTATTTATTTAGTCAAAAACAGTCAAAAACTGAATGTGACGTATGGGGGGAGAAAATCATCTGCGCACGCTTTCTTGAGTTTCAGAATCCCTTCCCAACTATTTAACTATTAATAGTTGAAAGATGAAAAAAAGTAGTAATAGTAATAATAATAATAATAATAATAATAATAATATAATAATAATAATAATAACAAATTTAAAAAAAGCGAGAGATTAACATTTCAAAATCTAGATATTTTCGTTGCCGAATTATAGAAAACTTATTTGTAACGGTAAACGAACGGATTTGATTTTTCTCTATTGCTAACAAATAGAAACTCACCCTAAGCTCTACTACCACTAGAAGCAAAAGGAAAGCTCAACAAAACGTGCGCATAGTTAAGCTGCATTTACGTCCAGAAGCAAATCAAGGGGCCATCTCAGCATTTGCTCAATGGATCAAGGAAACTGGACAAAAACCCGATCGAGATTGGGGTCATTGACCCGGAAGCTGAAATACATTACTTGTTACAGGCATTTAAGTCTTTTTTTAAATTTATATAATGCAAATGTAAACTAATTCATTGTACTATATCATTGTTTTGTTAAAGTAAACATTATTTTTCTTTTTTACGATCATTAGTCTCTAATTGTATACAAACAGTTTTGCAGCCGAAAAGATTTTACTTTTAACTTAAATTTGTGTACAAATTTTAATTGTTTAATTTCATCTGTCAATGCGTTGTAAAGTAACGTACATGTATTATATGTGGATTTCTTTTAGTAAGCTGTTGATACTGACACTTGATGAACACGATTTCTACGTCGAGTGTTGTAACTGTAAATATCAGTATTACATGAAAATAAGTTCCCACCGTTAAGTAGGTCAGTTTTGACAAATACTACAGATTCGTAAATCAGTAGGCAAGACAATGATAAGATTCCAAAGTCAGTGAAAAGAGACTTGCAGTAATCACGTGGATGCCATTTTTTCATTATTCGGATAATTTTCTTTTGCAATCTAAATGTCTGGGCACTAAAGGATGAGCTTCCCCAGAATATTATGCCATATCTCAGGCGGGAATGTACATTTGCAAAATACACGCAACGAGCTGCATGATGGCTGATAGAATTAGAAATAATTCTGAATGCATAACATAATGAGCTTAATGTAGTGTTTAATTCTGTTATATGTACATTCCATTTGAGGTTTGATTGAATTGAGAGACCCAGAAATTTTGTTACCTTAACATCAGCTAATTGCATATTGTTCATTTTCAATGGAGCATACGATTGCCGATTTGAAACGCAAAATTGTATTGAGACAATTTTTCCTTCGTTAACTGTTAATTTATTACAAAACCAATTTGAAACTTCTGAAATTGTACTATTTATTGTTTCTTTTTTGCAAAGAACATTCGTGTCATCGGCAAACAGTAAACGGCAATTTA
The DNA here is from genome assembly GCA_011170035.1 of Teleogryllus occipitalis. Lineage (NCBI taxonomy): Eukaryota > Metazoa > Arthropoda > Insecta > Orthoptera > Gryllidae > Teleogryllus > Teleogryllus occipitalis. Next base: position 36,862 of record BLKR01010252.1, read on the forward strand.
GTATATCGTGTACAGCTTTCGTTTCATAGTGTCTGATCGAGAAGGTTTGGAATATGAGAAAACAGACAAGGGTTTATTTGTGACACATCAGAAATGTCTGCATATAAACGAAAAGTAGGTTCTCTGTGAACTGAAAGTTTCATACATTTCAGTCTGATTCTGGCCGAGTTCATTTTGCCAACAATGGTTCCGACTGATTGTATTCCGACGATCATTGTTGCTTGTACAGAAACCGAACATGTTTGGGTGGTTTGCCTTGTTACATGCTCGGCTTGAGTGACTCCCGTTTCAGTTTCCCTCCGTGTCTTCTCGAGCACTTGCTTGCAAACTTCTTTGTCAGCGAACCTTTTGTCGTCGTGAGGTCGGTTGGAAGCTGGAGAAAAAAACGGAGTGATTCAGCGCGTAAGACGCTGAGCGGCGCGTGACCAATGGTCTTCGCCGCCTCGTCCCAAGAGAGGCGGGGGCAGGGGACGCGAGAATTTCTAGTCCCCTCGTGGCCAGACCGCACAACGACCGCTGCGTACAGGTTTTCCCATGCCAGGTGATGCGGTTTTCAACTGGTGTATTGTGTGCAATGGGGACGATCAACTTCGGACTTCACAGTTTGCAACTTCAGACTAAAATGAATAGGTAAAATATTAGGCCGGTATTGTTAAGAAAAGAAACGAAGGACTTTAAGTGTCTTTCTATAATAAGAATGATGTCGAATCTTCTGAAGTATTTGTGTGTTTGAAGTGTTGTTGACAATGTATTCTGATTTAATATTAGTATTGCAAAAATTATAGAGGGTGACTACCTTAAATGGATGAGACCCAGATGCCTGGAAAGCTGCGAGGAGAAATTTGTAATAATGGGAAATCCTTAATCCATAATACCAACTAATTCGAGGACAAACGAGGAATGAAAAATGAAATACTTGGTCTTAAGAACGCGGCAGACTAGAATCTAAACGAACGGTCCACATACTTCCAAGATAGTTATTCAGATGTATCCCATGGGGTTGGCGCGATTATTTCTTTTTAGAACGGAACCTTGAAATGCTCCGAAGAAATTCCGCGTGGAGATGGGTGTCGAGCGACCACTGATTGCTCGACACGCAGCAGCGCTGACCTTGAGGACCCAGGGAGGAAAATGGGTTTGTAAGGGGCGGCGGCGCACAGAGGGGGACACTTTCATCCAATCGGGAGCTTCGTTACGATTTAAATTTTTGGTAATGGGGCAACCGATTGGATGACAATGTCCCCCTCTCTTGCCAGCTCGTAACCTGGAGGCGCCACGTTATATCAACGTATAAATATTGCTTTTGAAAATTGCACGCGACTTGCGTACCCGAACCGGCCATTCGGGTTGCAGTGGCCAATCGGAGCATTTCGTGTCGGGGTAAACATATTTTATGTATTTTTCGTAATTTTGTGCTGTTATAATATGCAACCAAAAAATATTGAAATACCATTAACGTCCGGTGACTGTTAAAAATTTAACATCCCGCCGTTCGTTAAGAACAATCGAAGCAATGGAATTAAAGCTATATATATATATATATATATATATATATATATATATATATATATATATATATATATATATATCATACGATTAGACTTATTCCAAGAAATGGTATTTTTGTTTATAGGTATGATATTTTTTATCAGAAGATCGAATTACGAAATGTATTGAACGACTCACATCCGATGACACAAATAACACACTCGGATATAAATATCGTCTGTCTCCTCGATTTACGAGTCTGTTATCCATGGATCGATCGTCATTTGAATCCCAGTTGCCTACGGTTGGCCTCGTATAAAGATTAAACTGAGCCCTCGAAGGTAGAGAGCGGGGCTTGCGTGCTTGGTTTGTGGCAAATGCAAATGTCCCTCGGTCGCAATGTTCCCTCAACAACAGAAAGTATACGAGTCGCTTTACAACTAAGTTGAAAACCGGGGACAAGTGTTTGTTTTGAAGTACGATGCTCACATCTTATTATACTGCATTGAGACTTTTCATGAGTATCCACGCTATAGTGCGATGTGATGTTTTGTGTTATTGTTTATGGAATTTTCTTTTTTGGGTGTGTCCTTTCCCAGTACTTGGTCTGTACAGTGAATAGTTTGACGAAATAAAAATGAAATATCCAAATTACATCATAGTTTCCGAAATCCCAGTTGCTTGCACTATTCCATCATACACCTAATTGTATATTTGATGAATGTTCATCCATTGTGGAGACTAATCGCTGAGTGTTGTGCTTTTGTGATTTCTAATTCTTAATTTTTTTCTGTAGTTTCCGTAGCCTTTTTATCCAGCCAACAGCCGGTTACCCTTTATGTCCCGATAGCGCACATTCGACCGTACAATAAACAGCAACACACCTTTCGGGCTCCTGATCTGGGGTCAGTAGAACGCGAGGCCCTCCGCAACACCTACATAGACAAGGCACAAACAGCCAAAACGGGACTCAAATCCGCGGCTCTTGGGATCGAAGTGCTCTTAGTCACCTTCGCCATCCATATCGGTTTGTGTGGTATATTAATTATTATATATATTGATAACAACCATGTAAGAATTGAAATCTTCGCCCAATTGTTCACTGAAGCTAATGGCAAGCTGCGATGTGGCTTGTTTCGTTGCAGTAGATTGGTCTGGAGATGTTACAAATCTTAAATGATAAATATGGTATCAATAACAACAGAACGATATAGTGATCGATATTACTAGGGATTTAAAGTTGAACAATCGGCAACAATATCGGCCCTCTGCGCATGCGCAGATGCTCATAAGTGATACAGTGGTCGGGATAATGCTGTCGATTGCTGTAAGCTACGCCGTGCTTCAAAGTCCCTTCTTTACCTCGAGTATCTAGGTTCACTATAGACGTTTCAATGAGAATGTCCCAGGGCAGGGAAGATCATGTGCTTGAGCACACGATCAAACGAGACTTCGTCCCAAGCTGCTGCTCCAGGTTCCGCCCCCCATAGCCATTGTTCCTCCTCCACCGCCATCGCCGCTGCCTCCGTCTCCTCTACTGAAAACGCTGCTGCCACCACCAGCAACTCACTACCAGTGCCACCGCAACCACCGTCACACCACCACCGCCGCCACTACCACCCCTCCGCCATCGCCGTAGGGCATTTTTCCTAGCGCGTGAGCTGCAAGCGAGCGACCGCGGGCGGCCATATGGGAGTCGGCGGGGCGGTTCCGTCTCACAGCCGCCGTGAGAACCGCCCCCCCCTTTCCGGCCGGTGGTGCTTCCCTCCGCAGACAAAGAACGCGGCGCGGCCTCTTCACGCAACGACGCCACAACGCAGCAGACCAGCGCGCCAAGACGTCTTCTGTAAAACTAAGATGTTATTGCAGACAGTGCACGAATTTGTATCAAAATAATATCGAAAGTTATTCCACTCACTGGGCCAACTATGTTCGTACACGGGCATGCATGCTCAGAGGCGGGGGGTTCCGTGGCTCTCGAGAACATGTGGAAGAGGCCCTGTTGCCCGACGTATTGAAACATTTTATTTCCGTATATTATCGATTCCTGATCCCCCAATTTTTTAAGCTAGCACTTTGGGAAATGGATACGCATTCGGGGAAAAAGCCTGTCCAAACAATGTCAGCCTTAGAAATGGTTGAAAATAAAATCAATTTTATCAACTCTTTCATTAGTTATAATTTCATTCTCCTTGCATGTTTTAATTATTTAGTAGTAAAATATGACGTATGTAGATAAAAATGTTTAATGGAAGAGGGGAGCGCAGATAGTCTCAGAAGTTTTGTTGCCCTCCCCCTCTTGCTTTGGGCTGCCTATGACGGTGTCTTTGTACGAAGATAGAAAATAATACGACGGACAAATTTTCTTTGTACAAAGATGGGAAGTTATTAATATAATGGGCATTTTTTGTTAATGAAGTAAAATAATACTTTGGACGAAGTGTAGTGAATCTCAGATACACTACATACACTACACACTCTCAGATACATTACTTCACCCTATTAAATAACATGTATGTACATGTATGTATTGTGAAGTAATTTTCACAATACTCACATTAGACTGGAAACGGTGGGCGATTTGTTGTGATGAAAAGATCGAATATATTTAATATAGAGGACGATTTTTCTTCACACGAAGACAGAAAATAGTTAATACTGTGGAGAAATTGTCTTTATGCAAAGAAACAACGTATTATAATACTGGACCAAGTTGACTAAACCACACACACACCATACCACAAAACCATAAGAACCATACACAAAATGTACTAGTAAAATAAACCATATATTTAGCTTTCATTTAGTCCCTTTTTTTGGTCCTGACGAAAAATATCGTCAAACTATTGCTTGTTACTTGGACTATTTCTGCCGACCTGATTAAAAAAATCCGTTTCTTCACTACGTGTGTCGTTCCTTGCTTTCTCAGAGTGCGTGTGGAGTGGTCTCTCTCCGCGCTTGGGTGGTGGTGTGCATATTCGATGCAAAAAGCACATCTTACCGGAATAGATCTCGTTCGTATGTACGTTCGTTGAAGAGAGGTTATGCTGCGACTTGACGGCGTTTGTTTGGTGGGTCGTGTGCCCTTTGTACCCAGGAGAGGGAAGCGATGCGCTTAACGAGTTACTTTTTTGGATGCGTGTGCCCGTTGTCTCAAGAGTCGTGTAATTAAAGAGCATAATTAGAATGAAGGAAATCCTTACGATGTTTATATTTTCATCTCTTCTCTTCCTTCTGTCAGTACGTATTAATTTATTCACGACGATCTAATATAAGATGCAGGCAACACTGTTCTACGTGTTATAATTCTAAATTATGTAGTAGTACTTACTTTTGTCAATTGAAAACGTTTTTCTCTCATTGATTTTTTCCCACTTCGTCTTCCAGATGGGACAAAAAATGGGTAAATCGTGTATTATTCTATTGTTATTGATATAGCTTCGTGGTTCAGGTATCGACTGCGTTGATCAGGATACACCTTGTAGATTATTTTGTTTGTGCACCTCCATTTTAAAATATTCCATGAAAAAGCTATAAAAATGTTAGTGGTAAACTTAAATTGAACATATTTATATGTTTTGGTGTATAATTTTGATAGTTGCAAATGCTGTAGAGAAGACACTAGTCACCTTCGGATTGCTACTTTGAATTCCGCCTCGCCATCAACTTGCCGTTCTGTTGCTGACGCATCGCATTAGTGACGGGGGTGACACGTGCCATCTTATCAATCGCTTTGTAATGCATGACCTTGATTAGCACATGCGGCGCTGTTACGAGCATTTTTATCGTCATGTATGGACATGTAGCGCTGTCCGCCTCGTTTAATATCTTTGTATTAAAGTTGTCTCCCATTGGTACTTTGTGGAACTGCCCCAGTCTTCAAATTTTCCTATTGTTTTCAACGCGGGCCCCACGCATTCACTTAGTTGGCTGATAAAACAGGAACGGGATGAAGAGGTGGGTTTACTACATAGGTAATTCAATAATTAAAGAGACAAATTGGTCTGGAGAAAAAAAACAGTTGGTACGACAAGTTAGGACTTTAAGTTGGCATCACTAGAAGGGTCCCTGACCATCTGGATGATCAGCATTGTTAATTCACTAATACTACTTATTAAGTTCAACGATAGCGTCAACTTGAAAATCCCACATTGGTTGAACAACGTTCTGTGAATCGTGTTTTATTTGCTGAATGTGAAAAAAGCTAATATATTCGGTAGAATAACTAAAGTGTATGGTGAAAGTTGTATGAACGGCGGGAACTTTTACAGTAGAACAGTAGTACAGTAGAACAGTTCAAAAGTGCTCGAGACACAATGACTGACGAACACGTTCTGGCCGCATCAGCAGGAAAGGTCATGCTGACTTTGTTTGGGGAAGCTGTATGTGCGTTTGTGTGTGATTATTTCGAAGAACAGCGTACAATAAACAGTCAATACTACTTATGTATGCTTTTGAACAAGGTGAAGCCAATCGTGAAAGACTAACGTCGTGGATCTCAGAGAAGAGGTGTGATTCTCTAGTAAGACAACGCACGTCCTCACACTGTTCAGCAAAACTGCGAAACCATCAACAGAATGGGTTGAGAAGTATAGCCTCATCCCTCTTACAGCCCCGATTTATCACCATCTAATTTCCATTTGTTTGGTTCACTGAAGGAGGCATGACGTGGGAAGAAGTCCTAGGATAACGAAGATGTTAAAAAAAAAGTGTAATTGGTTCAAATACCAAGATAAAGAGTTCTGTGCAGCCGGTGTAAAAAAGCTGCTAACATTTTAGGACAAGCGCATGAAAGTTGGTTGAATAGTAATATTTTTGCCGGACAATCCCAAAATGTCGCACAAATTCATTTATCTAATCATTAATTTCAGTATCAACGAGTAATGTTTATAGGTAGTATTCATGACATTTTATAACCATATACCACAAAGATATCTCGAAGCCTCGAATAGAAAAACAATTGTTTACAAAACTTTACTTCAATTTTTTTCTCGTCTTTATAAAAAATTACCAAATGAAGGTTATCAGTATGTTGTCCGGATTCCTCCATTTATTGAATTATTCCTCTGGATTCCTTTAAATTCTTTTGGTTCAGTCCTCTCCATTTTCGAACTTCCCTTCGGTTCTGGACTTCCAAATTGCTTCCGGAGCGTGCAGCCTTGATGGGGAGCAGGTGGCGCAAATGCGTCCCTCCCTCAACCCACGCACTTTCGCGCGCCTTGCACGCCACCTGCCTGGCTTTCGGCAACCCGTTGGAACACTGAACGAACCGTTTTCTTTGTTAGAAACGCCGGGCCGTGCTTTTCCGGGCTCCAAGGCGATTAATTGTCACTGGTTGTATCAACATGTGGGAAGGTTATCTCGTGATTCGACTGATGCTTCCCCATACCACACACACACACACTTTTCTGCCGCTTTTATCTACCCGTAATATTTTAAATAATGACCCAATACATCGGGAGTCATGCCGCTTCTCATTCATACAGAGAAACCCACATTTTCAGTTCTTTGATTTGGTGAAATGTGCATTGTATGAATTTTTACTTCATTGCGATTCCTAGAAACATTCATGTGAACTAGACATGACCTCTTGATTGCTCATGTACTTAGTATAGAAAATAGCTTTAGAAATATTGTAAGTTATCTCATACAGATTATCTAGTTGTGACTCTTAGGTTAACTTTTTTTATCTTGGAGAAAATAAGCGTCCTAATATAACAATATGCCTCTGATATTTCCAGAACTTTAAACTAGGTAGATGGTTGCTTGCATTTGAGAGTATTAGAGTGGGACTCTTTTCGCTGGAGTGTAATTTTCTCAGAAGAAAAACTTCTGAAGGCGACAAACGATTATGATCTTCTTTAACAAAATAAAGAAAATCTGCGTCTCAAAAGTATTCACTAATGTCTACATAATTACGTCCGTACTGAAAGTAACCTTCAATCCCAGTATAGTTCATTTAATTTGCCACTTTATTGCACATTACTTGGATAAATGAGTTTAACATCGAATAATCAGTACCAACAGCATGTAACATTAGTGTATGTGCGATTAAATGCGGTTTCATTTTCCCAAAAATGTCCATTCCGATGCCTCTCCGTTTTTTCGAAAATTAGAAAAAGTTAACAATTCTAAACTACAAAATTGAAGATGGAAATTTTGTCTTAAACCAAATCTGTTTTGAAAAAGATTATTTTTTGAAGAAACTAGTAGTTATCGTGAAATTTATGCTTGAAATTAATGTAATATATACAGGTGTGATCATGATGAGAAATATATAATAAGATGTTTTATTTAACGGTTCTTGTTAAAATCTTCCTTTACGTTCTGTAAAATATATTCAAGTCGGGGAGAACGCATGTACAGATGTGCATAAAGTAATGATATAGGCGTTTCGAATGCATATGGACTATATTGGATGGCCTTTAGCTCTGGATATTCAATGTATACGTGAAAAGATCCTTGCTTGCCTATACGATATGCTGGAAATAATGCGAGAAAATATGTGCTGTAAGCACTAATTTGGGATTATTCTGCGTGAAATATAAAAGTCTAGTGGCGTAGGTGTAAACGATTTTACACATAGTCTAAAAGTGGAAAACATGCATAACCGAAAAAAAAGTAATGAATTTGTATGACAGTGTAAGGCACATCGTTGGACGAAAGCAGCCGTGGTCGTCCTCTCCATCTCCGCAGTCGGTAAGCCACCGCCGCGTCGCCGCCTCAGCCCACACCGCCGCATGGGGGAGCCGAGCCGAGCGGGGCCCGACCCGGCCGCACTTGCCCGACGAGGGAACGAAGGGAGGGGAGGGGGCGTCCGACAGCGCGGCCTGCTGCTGAGTCACTGGCGCGGGCGGCGTTGCCACGTCGCAGTTCCTGGATCTCGCCGCAACGTCCCGCTCGCTGGCGCACATGCTGCATGGTACTAGTCGTGCAAGGTCTTAGTATGTATGTAGGAGAATATAATTACTGTCTTTATAAGGTTTAGAAAATACAATCTACGTACTAAATTGGGTTATCTTTCGTTTTATGTTCAGATTTACCAACTTGCACATACAGAATAATAGAATTACCAAGTGGATTTTTATTTCCATTAATATTTTACGAATGAGGCATGGTAAAGAGATGTTATTCTTCGAGTAGTTCATTTCGAAAGGCTTTGGATATACTTCGCATGTATTTCGGCCGTCGTATTTACATGACACTCGTTTATTACACTGCAACCTTACTGCAGTAAGTATTGTTACATACGCTATCAGTCTGATTAGATCATATCAGTTCTAACACATCCCAGGGCACGTGTTTAAATTAGGTTTCATCTCGTTTCAAGTTTTCGAGCTTTGCGTGCTTTTCGTTAACAAACGAGTGGTTTGTCTCGAGACAGTACATGTAACAAACTTTTAATTTGGCGTTGCTGCATTACCCCTGCCATCTTCTCAACCCTTTCCTTTCTGCAGCAAGATTATTGTGTGCGTGGTGGCGTTTTAGAAATGGCGTCCAGGAAAAGTTAGAGTGAAGTCCTTTCGAGGATTCTGTGCGCCTTTGATCACGAGACGAAGCAAAAAGGCGCGACAGTAAATTTCAGTTTTCAAACCACGGTGCAGAAGGCAACCTTGTTACGTATTTAGTATTTACTGGAATCTCGCAGTAGGTGGTGTCTAAGACCAGATGTTGCGACAACTTAGCAGGGTTTGGATAGTTTTTGTTCCAGTAGAACATTTTCTGTTGAGGAAATGTTCCTGAGAGTAGTTTCTATAAATGTTCGTCCCAAGTGAATTCTACGGATTTAATTTCGTAGAAGTTAACATTAAAAATCCGAATTTGAGAGCCAAATAAACAATTTCCGACGACACGTATTGAGGCAAGGGTTCCCTCATTCCATTTGGCGTTTCCTGTGCCCTCTGCCAGAGTAACAGAGGACGTGTTCGTTGTACAAGGCTCATTGTAAACAATACCAGGCATTATGCGTCGCCCCATTGTGTTTTCGTAAGTCCCCGATCGGTGGCTGATACCAAAATAGGACTTCTATTTCATTGTCATTTGAATCGATTCGTTGAATGTGGCAACACTGCGCTGGAACCCCTCGCAAAACTGCGTCTGCCCTGCAGCCCGGCTCGCGTTATTCAGTTCCTTTTTTATTTTATTTTTTCCTGGTCGGTCGGTGGGTGGGTTGGCTCGGGCACCCCACTCCCCTCTGACGATCTCTCTTGTGTGCTCCGCTTCCAGGCTCTCCCCCTCCCCTCGACTCCCTACCGTGGTCGCCCGCGGGGCGCTCCGATTGGTCCTCGCGCTCTGCCAATAGCGGTTAAGGCCGAACCGAGCGGCGCTCGGCAGAGCTCGGGCGTGTGCCCGCAATAAAATACCCGCTCTGCCCCCCCCCCCCCCCGACGGCTGACGTCATTGCTAGCATGGCAACGTCGCACGACCCAAGCGCCAGTATTGATTTTTCCCTTTTCAAACTGTGTATATATATATATATATATATATATATATATATATATATATATATATATATATATATATACATACGCGGATGATTAAAACATCTTTTATTTGAAAGACATCAGATCGAATTACACTTACCGTTGTGTGCGATTAATCCGCAGTTTCGTATCTGAAAGAGAGAATGTGAAGGGCACACGCAGGAGGTTAAAGCAAACTGTTTTCGTAGACGTAAATCCAACATCAGAAATAGCCACTGCGGTTGGTCGGCGTCGGGGGAGAACCCCAGTGAGCCGACGGGCACTGACGCGCCTGTTATTCCACTGGCGCTGTCACCACAGCACGCGGACGGCACTCGGCCAGCCCCGTCGCAGACGCGGTGCTTTAATTGTGTAATGGTTGCGTGCGAAACGCAGCTGCCTCGTGGCGTTGGCGGCGGACACTCGTTCGCACGGGCGCTCTCCGAGAGCAGAAGCCCCATGGCCTCGGTTGCGGACCCAAGGCGCGACGCCGCCCGCCATCTTAGGCAAGCGCGTCCGCTCGTCGCGAGCGTCGTGCTGGCTGTGCCCGCCCGCCCGCGCCATGTGTGTGTCGTTTGTTGGTGTGTGAGGACCGCACGCACGGCACCCGAGCGAGAAAGAGTAAGCTTTCGTGCCGGTAGGAGGCAGGCGGGGTTGGCCAGCCAGGAGCGAGTGGCGTCTGTGGCGCCGGCTGGCTCCGGTGTGGCCGGTGGCCCGGTGGCTTCACCTAAGGAGACCGGCTCTGCTGGCAGCCGCTCTCTCCTTTGTGAGCATGCGCGGCGCTCCGACCAATGGCGTGCGGCGACGGGCGACAATCAGAACGCCGGGTGCCGTAATGGCTGCATGCGGCACGGCACAGCTCTGCGTGCCGGTCGGTGGACAAGCAAAGCGGGGCCGTGGGAGGAAAACCCAGGGAAGGAAAAATTAAACTGGATTAAAAAGGAAGGAAAAACAAGAAATTCTCTTTATTTCTCTCGGTCGTTGGGCGTTTTTTTGTCATTTCCGATCAGGAAGAGGCTACTTCAACAATACAGATTTTTTTGTGTACGATCTATTTTGCCTCGAATTATTATTATTATTATTATTATTATTATTATTATTATTATTATTATTATTATTATTGCATGAATAATATATCCCAGGTATGCAGTATGAATGGACTAGCTGGTTTGAGACCACTAGCAAATTGCAGTATTTCGTAGATGGAATTCGCAGATAATTTTACTACATATATTCACGTATTTCGTTTGTCAAACTGGAAATATGAAGTTGTGCCAGCACTAAACTTCGATTTGAAAATCTAACTTATAACTAGTTAACAAAAATTCCAACTACGAAATAGTGCAATATGCTAGTGCTGTTATATGTTGTACTATTAATTTTTTGAAATAAACGAATGAAGATGTTCCATTCCCAATCTTGTAACAGGCTGAATAATAAATAATTTGTAATAGAAGTATCATTGGTTTAGTGGTGCTGTACTTTGAGTACTCGTCTACATGCGTTTCGTGTACTAAGTTTTATGTCCATGTGACATTAATGTACATCTTTTACGAACAACTTTTTGCAAACATTCGGGATCAATTGTACAGTGAACACTGCAATTTTTAGTACACTGTGTCCAGGGAGTAAAAAGAGGCGAGCGAGACATGGCAATCGGTTTGCAGTTTGTCATTTGAAAATTGAGTTGCATTTCAATTTCACTCTATTCAACATGACAAGCAGACTAATTATGGTAATTTAAGACAAAATTTACGTAAATGGTATTCGAATGTTGTCGGGAAGGCGAGAACTATAACAACAGAAAGTCATTTCATTGCATTTTTCTTATGGTGTTTTAGCATGAAGAAACCTTTTTCGTTTAGGAACATGAATGTTGCCTGTGCGAACAAACACCGCTGCCGAACTCGGAGAGAACGGGTACGAGCCCAAGCAGACAGGCAGCAAAATGTTGCATTCCCTCCCGGGAGGATCCCGTTTCGTCCCAGAGGCAAGATGCGTCTGTCTGGGCGGCGAGTAATCCAGATTGTTTTTCAGGCGCAACGGGTATCAGGGTGCGTTTGTTGGGGGGGGGGGTGAAGAGGGTGTCCCTGGCAGGGGCGCGGGGCGGAGGGCACTGTGGGCGCGGTGGTCGTCCCGAGCGCCTCGCAGGCTGGCGATGCGCCCCAACGCGCGCGCGAATATGACACGTGCCTGTTGCGCCGCGCCGCTCTGGAGAGATGACGCGAGTGTCGCGCTCCGGCAGGTACTGCTTCTCTCTTTGTTTTTAAATTCATTTCACAGCAGTAGTGTTAGGCTCATTTGTGTTCCGATTTAGAATTTGAGTTAAGTCCCCTAATGCTATTCCTCTTTGGCTAGTAACAATCATTTATTAGCAAGAATGGAATAAATAATTTATTTTTTAGACAACCGCGATTGTAGGAGGTTCTTCTAGATCATGCATAGCATGCTTAAAAGTGAGCTCAGGGAAAGTTCAATTTTTAACACTAGTGCTAAAATTGAGATGATGTCCAAGTGTTCTGTAAATGCAAAAGAGAAAACAAAATACCTTCATCCGACCTCAGCTACTGCCGATTTTAATGTATAATTAAGTGAATTGTATTCTTGAATTAAAATGAAATGAAAGTATGGCTAAAAAATAGTATGTGACACTCGTGGTAAAACTGATTTTATTTTGCCCGTAGGTTTGCGCTACTCGGCCTTGTGTCGCAACCTTTCCTACTTGCAAAATTTATTTTGCGATACCTTTTACCACTCATGTTATAAATAACGATTATTGTTGACAGTAGTTGTTGCTAGTTGGGTTTGTGAATTTTAGTCGGAGCTGAATATTCGCTCTTAGATGAGGGCTTGATGGGTTGTGCGCTCCTACCTGAAGTGGCATTTCTGAATCGTCTTCGCGGAAGAGAGCGTTCCGATTTTCTCACTTCGTAAATAGTTTCTAGCAGTTCCTCAGGTGCCCTTAACAGATTTATAGATTAAAATGTAAACAGACATTATATGCCTGTATCTCTACTTATAGTAAAGCACTTTCTTTCTTTAAAATGCATTCCAATGATGTATAAACTGTAGGTCTTGCGTGGTAATTGACATGCGATTCTGATTTCCGCCAGCAAGGTAGTTCACGAGTTGATTTCATTAGTTTTGACACGTTTCAGATTTCCTGGCCATCGTGCAGTGTAATGAATGTATTGTATTTGCAGATGTCGTCTTCAGGAATGGTGGTTACCGTGTTTGGCAATTGCACAAGTATGCTTATTTCATCAAATATAAACTGTCAAATTTTTAGTGTTTCATTTAGATATTGCCCGCATTCGAGAATGTTTCAGAGCATTTGTTGTCAGATCGCAGAGCATTTTTTGATATTTCTTGTGCTATTTTCTATTTCTATATTTATTTATTTACTTATTTATTTTAGCAGACACAAACTGTCCTGCACCTATGCTGGAAAAATTCTCAAGATTTTTAATTTTATTTCTATTTCTTTATATCTTCCGTAGTTGCTGTACTTGCTTTGTCACCTTTTAATAACCCTAACAAGGTATCCTCAGTTCATATTAAAATGCAACACCTGATGATTCGAGGCTTGAAGTGGCTCTTTTAAAAACCTGGGTTATCTCTTATTTATTTCTTGCAGAATTGGTCCTGGCATCAGTGAATTTGTAATTTCAAATATTGTAAACATGAACATGTTTGTTTAAGGTATAGTTAAGTGTTTGCTGTAGAGATGCAGGGAAAGCTGTGAAAATGAAAATTGCAACTTCCTAGATGTATTCTGATTGCAAAAAAGCGTTCCAAATGCGCCGTGAAGTGGTGTTCAATCCATTCCTGCCAGTATTTTTATGTTTATTTTCATTGTTTTGTGTGTGAATGTTGAACTGAATGTACACAAACCACATCATTCGTCACGAAGCGTTAGGCCATGTCTCAGAGGCGTTGTGGTCAATGTCTGGAAATCTTTTCATGCAAGATCGACACAACCCCTAAACGGCTGGTTTTCCAGGAGAATGTAATGATTTGAAACTGACTTCGGTTTATGAGGTTAGCAACTAATTAATAGAAGTGTGCCGTACGAATTTAGTATTCGGCAAAACATAATTTCATTTCTTCAAAAACTTCTATGTTTTGGGATGTGTCATTCTTGTAGTGGATGTGCAATCTGTCATTGAATGAGTATATGATGGAGATGCCACGTAGCTATTAAGGAGGCCATGCACCCGGAAGCGCGACTAGCTAGCCTCATATGGTGTTCATTATCAGCTTGTAAATGTCGCTCCATTAGAGTTCCATTGTTCACTAACAGCATCAGGAGGCGTTAGCGACACATTTGCACCCGCGCTTTCTGGGGGTATGGGTGGCTTTAGGCAAGCCAGGTTGGGCTCTGTGATCATTTGTGCGAAAGATGTATGTGCTTGGTTGCACGGTGGGCCCACCGTAGACTTGACGGCTGGGCCTCTGCGTGGTTGAATGGTGGGCCCGCGTGGCCTTGACGGCGAGGCGGTGTGCAAGCCGTAACCATAAGGGCTAGACGGTGTGCCTGACGAATGGGTTTGCTCGTTGCAGCTATGGCCGCGTGCAGAGCGTCAAGCTCCTGCCCAGGAGCCTCAAGGACGATGACGGGTCGACGGGGCTGTGCGCCACCGTCGCCTTCATGGACATCAAGTCGGCGGCCAAGGCGCACAACATGGAGCACAAGCTGGACGAGCGCTGCCTGAGCACGGAATACTACGAGCCGCACCCCGCCGCCATCTCCGGCTCCGCCGCCGCTGCCGCCGCCGCTGCTGCCGCCGCCGCTGCCGCCGCCGCCGCGGCCGGCGCCGCGCCGCTCGCGTACGTCGCTTCCTCGCGCTTCCCCCACGGGTAAGTGCTTCCCCGCCCCACCCACCCAGCAAGTGGGGAACGAGAAGACGCGACGACACACGAACACCCCTGGCTGTGTGTTTTTCTCCTTTCGGGGCACCTTCACTTCCTCTTGAGGTCATGGTATATGTGCTGTGTATTGCCCTTTGGATCTCTTATTGGAGTTAATCCATTCTCCTGTTTATTATTTTTTTTTTTTACTTGCCCATCGCCACGTTCCTTCCCTGGGTAATATTGAGCTATACTTTCGTGAATGACGTCAATAAGTTTATCCTTTATGATCACTTTATGCCCACAACAGGTTTTTCACTAGATACTTTCAATCTTATAAATGAAGCTTTTGGACTTTTTTCAGAATTTTTTGCATTTTTAATTCTCATTTCATTAATTTTAATTTATGAGATTAATCCGTGTGTACCCCTGTGCAAATTTTTTATCATCCAGTTTTTGTATTGGATGTTTTCGAGAAAAAAAATGGCACTCCCTTCAACTGAAGTATTACGAACCCGAACGCAAAAGGGGGAAAAAGAGCAAATATTGTTTCTGAAATCTCGCCTTCAGCATGTGAGAAGTGTTTTGCAAGGCTTCTGACATCCCTCTCCCAGTTAACTACCACCGACGGGCACACAAGAAACAGTTCACGGATCCTAATCTGCTTGTGTCGAGGTGCAACGCCTGTTTGCTGTCGTGTGAAGCGCACTGCAGACTGCGCTGTATGTGTGCCGCGATGTGGTGCCTTGTGAAATGTGCAATTTGCATTTGGCGTTTACTGCCCCGCCCCGCGCCGCGCCGCACCGCCTGCGCCACAGTGCTTCAGTGGGTGCCCAACGCGAGTGCGAGTTGTGCTGTGAGGTGCCTTTGGAATACCACCACCTACTGCTACTACTTCTACTACTCTACTACTACTACTACTACTACTACTGCGCGTGTGCCCGGCCCAGGATTACGCCTCCAGTGCTACCACCTGCTACCTGCCAACCAGTGCTCTGTGCCGTGTGTTTTTTTGGTGGCGTTGTGTGGTGCTCTTGTGGTGCGAGTTTTTCCGTTTTATATTTCTGTCGCCCTCCCTCCTTCCGCCGGGGCTCCGCGACGCGGTCGCCCGCAGGTATTTGTCTCATCTCCAGTTTTGGTTGCAGACGTTTCCACCGCAGCCAAGGTTAGTCCGCATTTTGATTTTTTTTCTTTCTTTCCCACTTCCTCTTTGTGCCACTGCCCATTCGTGACGAACCAAGCTGCAGCAGTTTTCTGGCGCTCTTGTGTTCTACTCACGAGTGATTGGCGAAGGAGTGGCAGTTTTTTTGTTATTTTTTTTAAAAATTTTTTAAATTTTTTGTTTTTGCATGTTAACGTTTTTAACGAAGTGCTATTTTTCGTGGGATAATTCGTGTGGTTTGTCTGGATGTTCATGGGATCCAGCGAATGGCCAGACTGCGTTTGTTTCGTTTTCGTAAACCCAGATTATTCATATTAAAATATGCACCGCAGTATGTTATTGCCATTTTGTTCCTCCGTTTTCAGGCATGTATTCCATGTCTTGCCTTTTAGTATCTTGTTTTGACATTTCATCGTCTGAGAACGGTGTGTGGGCTTCGGATATTGCCTTTACTTTACCGTATGTTAGAATGTATCTTCTGAGTTTTTTTCAGATTATGTTTTCACGTGCGTATCGCAAAATCAATTCACATACTTTAGAACAAAATAAACTGAACTTACATTGACGTTTATTAGCCGTTTGGCAATTAAATCGACTAGCTTGTTGATGTTGGGATACTTCGATAATCTTTAATTTCAAAATTAATTTTTCACTTAATGTGATGCAGTAGCTTCAACTATGGTAGTATACATCACACGGAAGTCGTCTGACACGAAAATGCTGCATGAAATAGTCTCCTCGCTCCATAGTAGTTTAAACACTAAGTGCTCCGGTTTCGCACTAGTTTTCGCAGTGATTTTGTTAACATGTTAATCGATTTTGGGGTAATGGCTGTGATTAGATACATTTTATTAGTAGGAAATGAATTTGGGCATTGGAGACATTCAAATTACTTTCCATTACTTATTTACTAGTCTTTTGATTACGACAGCAAACATATGGAACACTGTACAAGGAATGGGTAATTTGGAACGTTCTCAGTTGCCTACTCTTCCACAATCCTCTATTTTGAATTCAATCGAACATACATGGGCCTTATGGAAAGTCAGAACTAGTAAATACATCCGGAAGTTTTCTAGAGCCTTGTTAATTCAATGCAGCAAAGATGCAAAGCAGTTATCAAGGGTAAGGGATATTCAAAGTATTAGAACTTGGTGTATTAAATTTTTAAACTTTGTTCAATGTTTTTTTACAAGTGTATTTGTTATTTCTGATTCGTGTACGAACAGAAATGGTTCAAAGATATGTGGCATGTTTTTGTTAATTGCAATATATTTTTCTGTTTTGTCTAGATTCACGTTTTCTTTTTGTGTATACTCGTACATATTCAAAAATTCAATACCGTTGAGAATTAAACCCCAAATGTTACTGTACGAACAAAACTGATACATACTGTACAACATTTACTGGCCGCCAACACTTTATTGGCGTTATTAAAAGGAATATTAGGGAAAATATTCAAGGAAAGCCTGGCCCTTGGCATCAAGCTTTTCCCACTCTTCAAAATCACGGAGACCTATTGGATATACCCCTTACAGTGTGCATGATGTCAAAACGATTCAGAAACGACGGTATTGTTAATCAAAAATGTAAAATTGGAATTTGGACATTCATGTAAACATGCCTACATTTTGCCAAGGCTCAATGAGTGTTAATAAAACACGTTATCCGTTTGTATTAGTAGTAATTAGTCATAATGAGCAACCAAACAAACTGCATGTGACGTCTGCAGACTCCACATGCAAACGCCGGGGCATTGTCAGCCTGGGCTCTATTCTTGCGGATTCGGTAGTATAACAGCGTACCGGACTGTTGTATCCAAGTTTGCGTGTTCTAACCCGATCGAAGCCGTGGATTTTTAAGGGCGAAAAAATTCTTTGTACGCCTACCTTCGTAGAAGTAAAGCCGGCTGTTCCATGTTGTAGATTTACTGCATGTAAAAGATTCTCAAGCCTAAAAGAAGCATCTGGGCCAAATTCAAATCTGTTTCGTCGCCCAAGGTAATACTTCCTTTTTCTACTAGATGGTGCAAGGAGCGTTGCAAAATTTGCGTGGTCAGACGGAAGACCGGGCCTGATGGCCCGAGTCTCACCACGTGCAATAAGGCTTCAACTAACTATTCTTATTCACGAAAGAAGACGAAAACAGCGATTTAGATTTTTTCTCATGCTGCAAACAGCGCAGATGCAATTGGGTGAAGTTCTAGAATAATCTAAACTGGAGGTGCCACAGAATGGCACAGACTTTCTGGTAGGAAATTCTTCAAATGTCCTTGCTATGTACTGGCTTTAAGGCTCTATTTTCTGGCCAGCTGCCATCTGTCGTCGCCCAAAGTACATTTTTTGACAATTTCTTAACTTTCTTAACTTTTCTTAATAGTAGAACCGAAATATTACAAACGGCAAGAATATTAAAGAAGAGTATAAACTCGTCCTAAATAGAAATTTTCATTGAAAAATTTGAAGCCGTTTTGAAGAAAATAGCGATTAAACTTTATTGTAAATGCGAAATTTGAAGCTCTTTTTCTCAGGAATCTATTGAGGTCGATTTGATATTATAAAAAATATCCATGAAATATTTCGTATCTTACAAATTTTGCATTGCAATTTGTTGTCGTTTCCGTGCACGCCAGTGCTAATGTAAATTTTTCAGTGTTATCATAAATTTCAGGGTTAGAATAAAATGTGAAACATTTTAATTACTATTAATTTTTTTACAATAATTCCTTTTGAAAGATGATTTTTCATTGTTTAAATGCGATTTTGTACCCCATACTTTAGCCAGAATAAACACCTTTTTACGTGCCTAGTAAAAGTAAATGCCTGAAATCCCGGGCTGCAGGGCCTTCATTTCGTAATTGAGAGCGTGTCAATCCGGACCTTCTGCCGCGTCGGAAGGGGCAAGGAAAGCACCTTCTCCAGCGCACAGGAAGTGACGTGGACCACCGGCGGAGGCACGCGCCTTCCGGCCGCCACACCCTCACGCGACGCCACGCCCACGAAAATAGAGAGATTTAGCGCCAGGCCTCATCCTTGCGCAGTATTGATCACGTGACTTAACGACAGTCGTAAGGAACAAACCTGCAGCTGAGCTTTAGCAATTGCGACTTTGCTTCGTACATTATAATTAGGGGGGATTTTGATGACCTAAAACATCTCCCTCTGCTCTTCGTTTTCGAAAAATAAAAGGGAAAATCGCAAAGGCGTACATCTGCGGCAGATTGATAATTTCGTGTTTCCGAGCGCGTTGACTGCTATGGTCTTTGTTCCCGTAAGTGCGGTGCTGCATGCTTTTAATTACGTCGGCTTGTGGGGATTTCTGCAACAAGCCATTTGCCGCCAAGCGGAATACCGCACCGGCCAGGACAAGCTCCACGCAAGCTTCTGACATGTGAGGTAGTGTAGTGCGCACAGGTGTGTGTAAGTAAGGGGGGAGGATAGGATAAGGAAGAAAAGAAAAAAGTCGCGCAAGGTCCGTCGCCTGATTGTTAGAGCTCTGCTGCAGCATTAGCCTGGTATTGATTGGAGAAACCGTGGAAACGCAGCCGTCCGCTAGAATTCTCCTCTGTACAGCAGCTGTACACTGTCTTGGTATTTAGGTAGAGTTGAGACTCAGGCAGCTCAGGACTCGAGTCCTGAGATCAGATGACTCCAAATGACCTTGGAACTTTGAATTTGAAGAATATGAACTAAATAAGAAAAAAAAAAACAGAATGATCTTATAATAGAAAAAAATAACGCACAAGAACATGTTACAAGTGATCATTTATGTTCATATTTTAAAAAAAATTCTAACTATTCGCAATATTCATTCCTGCAAGTATGTTTACGGCCTATATAATTTTGAAATTGCAATATTTCCAATTCATATTCCGTAAGGAGGTAGAATACATCCCGTCACGGATGAGACATGGACGAGAATCAGCTGCGCCAATTTAATTCGGGAATGTACTACAGATCAGTTGTGACTATTTCCTTTGTAATCTTATGGATTCATTAAAAAAATGATGTCAAAATATTTCCGTTGTGACAATTTGAACGTAATAACTGTAATTTATTTATATTTTTAGTTAGCGGCCAGGCCGGCCACCATTCACCTAGTCCAATCCCGTTCGATTCATGTGGATTACTTGATGTTTGCAGGCGCGTCAATTGCTACGGTCATTCATAACGTGTGAATGTTTTTTTTTCTGCGAGGTGTCGGGTGTTCCTCCCCCATTGGAACAGAGGCCCATCTTTAGGGGCTTCCGTCTCCTCCCAGCAGATCGTCTTCTTAGCAGGGACAAGCTCAAAGCACCGCCAGGTCTCCCCACATTGCGGTAGGGTACTGCGAGTAAGTGTCGATGTGATTAAGCAGCGAGGAGGACGAAAGGGAAAGATTGCACGTGGTACATGGCCAAATTATGGACTTCTCCTCCGGCATTCTCCTGATACTGATTCATGTGGAGTCAGTGGTTTAGTAATAGGATACGTGGTAAGTTTTCTTGTGGTACTCTCGTGACTCCACCACGTGAATGCGTCGTATTCCACCAATACCCCATTAATATCATATGAATATCAATTGAATATCATATGAACATCATATCAGTATCAAATTACACTCATTAAATCATTTATATATTTTAGGTATGGCCCAAAAGGCTTGGCCATATCATCGAACCCAACCATAACTCGTAAAAGTGTAGGCAGTAAATGGTCATAGGGAAGGAAATGTACGAGTGTCTTACTCAAGGAGGGTATGCTGTATTAATATTCAAGAGGACATTTTGGGCCAAAATATTAAACATGGACTAAATGCTTTAGCGTAAGTGATAGCCAGTTTGCTACCGAAACTTTGTTGGCCGGGAGGTCCTAGGTTCGAGTTCCGACGGTGTAAAACTGTTGAGAGCAGGCAATAGATGGGCTGTGACACGCATCCGCCTGCATGAAATTCTAGAGGTCGGCTCCTCTGTCCAGACGTTTCCTTGGTTTCATTCCTATAATTCCCGGGCACAAATGATATTTTGACTACGAAATAAACCAATTCCATGTACCATCGAAGGTTGGAGTTGTTGACAATGTTAGAAGTGCAGATTCAGAGAAGTACAGAATGATCTTGCATCCTCCCTCCACGCGAACAACGGTGCTCCGACAGTGTCAGGAAAAGCATGAGTTGACAACACGCCGGTGTCATCTATCCAGTCGGGTCAAAGAAAATCAGGGTAAGAAACACTTCGGATTTCTTAGTCAAGCTGCCGAATTGTGTAAAATGGGTGCTTTTTTGTATTAATTTTTCTTTCTTAACAAATATATTAATTTTTTAAAAATAATAAACAATTTGCATGCCTCTGAGCTGTTTATGTGCTTCTGCAATGCAAATTTTTGCATAGAAAGTATTTTGTCAAACCAACATTTGGGGGCTTATTGCGGCTCGGTCATTCGGCATATCCAAAGTTTATTAGACAAAATACCCTTAAAATTGTTTAAGAGCTTATTTTCGAAGTTTCAACGTATCCTCCCGGGATACTCTGTATAAAGAAAGCCATCGTAAGTGAAATTTTGGAGAACATTTAGTGTACATTTCGTGACCTGTATGTGTCGTATAGGCATAAAAAATAATCATAACTATTTTAATTGAATATAATCCTGTTCAGAGTTTTAATATATATATATATATATATATATATATATATATATATATATATATAAAAATATACATACACACACACACACACACACACACACGGAGAGACTCACACAGCGACAGAGTCAGACTGAGACAGGAACGGAAGGAGGAAGGAGATGAAGGGCAGAACAACGTCTGCCGGGTTCTGCTAATGTATATCTATACTGATATCGTAGGCTTCCGCGGCCAGTCTTGGTCTGGGCTGTGATCAGCACCTCAGCCTTCGACGCGGCGTCGCCCGGAGAGCCCAGATAATATCTATTCTGATATATACTATAGACTGCAGTGCGTTGACTTACTGCGCGGTAATCTCCGAATCTACTGAACCAATGCCGATTAAACTTTTGTGATCGCCTCCTTTAACGGTCTGGAGTACATTAGGCTATGATTTATAACCACAAACCGTAATATATTTACCAAATAATTTACTTTTCCGAACATTTTTCTCTTATCTTTACGTCACATATTCAGGAGTGCGTCAATGTCAATAGTTGCCCTCTACCAGAGGATAAACGTCTGAGATCTACTACTGATTTCATCAATGCACAGAATTTCGTATTTAGAGAACTTTGTTTATTTTCACTGTCAATTGTATAATCCGAAATAATTCTGAGTTTTTCTCCGCTTTAGTTATAAAAGTAACTTAGGTATTGATTTTAATTGCGTGTAGGCGTGAGTGCATTAAATGTACGAGAGACGAAATGTTTGGAAGATATCATTTTCTGATGGATATGGTTAATATTGTAATAAGGTGGATGCACGCATGTTTAGTTGTAGGAAATTGAGCATAATTATTATGTATTTGCAAGTTGGACTTCAGTGCGAGCGAAAATATATTGCGAATGATTTACACGTTGTACTGAAACTGACGGATGGATGGATTTTTGTAGAGAAGTGTTTTAATATATGGAGAGTGAAAGCGTTCGTTTTGGGTGTTGAAGGAATGATTAACTTGATGAGAGTTCGGCAAGAATGTAATTTATAGTAAAACAGCGGTACAGTTAATGTAAAACGATATTGGTCAACGGTTATTTACAGAAATTTTGCGTGTGACAATGCTAGTTTTCAAGGTTGTTAATTTAGATTAGAGAAAAAGTTTTGTCAAGCCGGGATCCTTTGTCGGAGCAAGGCAGGGAGAGGTGGAGTAGAGCGGAGAGAAATATATATGTATATATATGGTAAGTCACGTAACTTTAGCACCACTTGCAGTTTTTGCATGGTTGAAGTTATTGCAACACAGTTTTCACGGAAATGCGTTAGAACATATGTGTGTATATATATATATATATATATATATATATATATATATATACACACACACATACATACGCCACTGGATGGCACTGTATCACAACATGACGCTTCAATTAAATGCAATTGCCCAATCCACCTGGTCTTCATTGTTGCTGAGCGTACTGCGTGACGCGGGGGGGGGGTCAAGGAGGTCAGGTGGAGCGGGCGGCGTGGGATGGAGAGAGAAGAGGAGGGGAGAAGAAAAGAGAGATAGGACGTCTTCTGGGGTCTGCTAGTCTTGTAAACAAGAAATTACTTGAACTTTGTCTTGTCAAATCCATGAAACCCATTATGCATTTGAATTCTATCTCTCAAATCATTTGTGTTTAGACGTCTTATCTTGAGAACGATCGTATACGTAATTGTTCCTTTAGGAACTCCATCGGTCATTGCTGTTTCCAAGACATTGGTGACATTGACGACTGATGGGCTGATAGTAAGGCCACGAAATGTCCGAAAACGGATGGGCTTTAAAACAAACATTTTGAGCGCTCGATGATACTCCATTAGTTTTGTACCCTGCTGCCCCTGTTGCGTTAGAACAGATGTGAAACCAATATGAGTGCGCGGCGTACCGGAACTTTTCTCCTCTTAGCGTTTCGGAATCCGCAACAAAAATGTACCGACCTCTTCTGAAATATTCTGCATCATTCCGCATCTACAAAACATCTGAAAATTGCTGCTGAAGAAATTCAACTATGAATGCATTAATGGGGTGGGGTAGAGGAGATTACGCTGTAGATCCGAGTCACGTAAGAAGTCCTTAGCACTCATCAACTACCTAGATGTAAAAGATTAAAAGTGCATGACATCATTTTACGACCCATTCACACCTTTAACATTGAAAAAGAAACCTCCGACTTCAATATTGGAAGTTTAGGACAGGTTCGGAAATAAATTGGAAATTGCAATTTTAAAAATGTAAAATTTTTTAGTGATACTCGAAATTTCGAAATTTATAAATTCACTCTCCGGTATTCGAGAAAAAAAAACATTAAAATTGCAGTTATGTTTTTAGAAAATTTTTAAAATGTCACAGGGGCTTCATGTACTCTACCCTCTCTCTCTCTCTCTCTCTCTCTCTCTCTCTCTCTCTCTCTCTCTCTCTCTCTCTCTCTCACACACACACACACACACACACACACACACACACACATACACACACACATACACACACACACACACACACACCTACCTCTTCATTACCTCCGGAAAGGCACACCTGGATCTTACTTCTGATGGGTTCACCGAATTTCAGCTCAAACGCTTGTATGGCAACAGAGTTAAGCGTGACACATCCATCCACATTTTCGGGTACAAAATTGATTGTATCTTTCCCCCACCTGCATCATTCTTACCAATCTTTGAAATAGCACTAATAGCTATTAATCTTGACGTAGAGCGAAAAACAAACGTAAATATTATATGTAAGGATTTCAAAATTTGAGATATTGTTGAGGTGATTCGTTCGTCTCTTCTCTATACGATAGTCCTGTCGTGTCCTTAGGCTAGACAGACCGCTGGCCTTAGCCCTCCAGCGGTGACCCAGCCTCGCGACCATGGGAAAAGGGGTTCATGTGGTTAGCACGAAGGCATCCCTTCACCGTATATTCCGGTCTTCATAACCTTAGGGTGGGCTTTCTCATCGTCAGACAACAATAGATACTGGAACATAGGTAAGGAAAGCGCACAGTATTATTTTGGCCCGCCCTGGAATCGAACCCGGGGTTACCCCGTGGAAGGAAAGCGAGCATGGTAACCAACGAGCCACCGAGGACCTCTACACGATAGTTTCGGAAGGAAAAGTATGAAAATCACGTTGTGTGAGTGATACGATGCTGTGGAGCTGCTCTCACGAAACGCATCGGGTGCTGAAGTGGACTCTAGGGTGGAGAAATGACGTAAATCAACCATCACTTATTCCTGCATTAAATAGCTTAAGAATGTTACAGCTATAGCTCAACAAGTTACAAATTTTCCTTCGCAGGCATTGCGATTCCTGCTAAGCCTGAGGGCGGAATCTGCAGCATGATACGATTGTCCTGCAAACTAATATAATTGGTGGATGAACAGGGAAGACTGTCACTAATTCACTATCGCTTCTATCGTCACCACTGTCTTCGTCTTACTCAGAGGAGTTTCCGAATGATTTCATCTATTTCTCTGCCCATATTATTACGAGTTATTGCATACGTTTCTTCGATATTTTGTTTACAGTATAAACGCGAATCTTTTGTCTAATTACTCCGTCAATGAAAAGCAGTCCTCAGCGTAAAAACGTTATCTGTGTCATGAGTAGATTGATTTGTGGTAGAAATAAGGAGGGGTTGGAAACCGTGTAGAATTCATCTCGTGTTTTATGAACAATTCTTAAACCCTTTAGTCGTAAAAGTTGTACTGTAGAAACAAGGTTAAACTGCTGCGGCGAAATTAGTAAAGTTTTTGTGTATTCTGATTATGGTGACTTCTTGAAGCTAGAAGAATTCGTAAAACTTGGAGGAATCCCAAAAATCACAATTTGCCTGCATCGTACCCTCAATTATGTGGATAAGGAAATGATAATAAATTCAGTAAATTCGTATTGATTGTCTATTTATTTATTTATTTATTTATTTATTTTACGCCAAAAAACAGTTAAAAACTTGCGTATGACGTGCTATGGGGAAAAGTGAATTGTGTGCACATTTTCAAAATTCTGTGATCCCTATACTAAGTCATATACTACTTAAATTTTGAATTTTTGAAAGGGAGAAAAAAAACTCCCATGTAATAAAATCTATTTTTAAGGATAAACAAGCAATAAATTTTGAATTTTGAAAGGGAGAAAAAAACAACAAAAAAACTCCCATGTAAAAAAATCTATTTTCAAAGATAAATAAGCAATAAATTTTGGCTCTTATTACTTCCTGCCGCGACAACATGGAAACGATAATTTGAATAATTGTATTTCCCACTGAATTCTAGAAGACGTGCACAGAAAATGAAGTTACATTTATGTCCAGAAGCAAAACTTGTCCACAAAAACTTAAATATGAAGAAGAAATTTATTTGGGTGGTTCATTTTAATGCTTCCAGAAGCTATGCAATTTGCAGCACATAGTGTGAGCTGTTAGGAAAATTTCATATAGTATAAATAGGATTAATAATCGTTTGCGTGTTTCATATGCCAGTTTGTTTCACTGCTATGGGTCTAGTAATTATAACACAAATGGGTTTGGTCTGCATGTCGATATTGTTAATTATTGCTCAATACTGTTAGAATTATTTTTAGAAAATTAGAAAGCTAAGCTTTCGGTGTTCAACGTAATTTACTGTCATTTACTTTATTTCATTCTATTCTCTGCAAAAATGACAGTTGAATAGCTGTTAACATACCTAGAAATGTTATGAGTGTTATTACTGCCGAGGCCAAAAGTTGTGGGGTGTTGCTTGCGATATATCTGTATAAATATTGTTCGTATACCGTGGTTCGGAAATGATAGATGCAAATAATTCTGAACCTACAGATGCCTAAAGAAAC